>PVLD010018911.1:0-11180 GCA_004027595.1 Dinomys branickii
GGACAGCATCCAGAGCTAATTCCCTTCTATGTTCTCTATAATTCTGTATTTCCTCAATAGTTTTTGTATTAACAGAAGTGAAGATAACTTTATATTATACAGCATCCAGTGCAAATTCCCTACTATCTTCTCTATAATTTGGTATTTCCTTTAATGTTTTTGTGTTAACTAATGTGAAGATAACTATGTAATACAACATCCAGTGCTAATTACCTCCTATATTCTGTATAACTTTGTATTTTCTGTATTGTTTATGGCTTTTCTGGTTCATATGTCTCCGTTCTTTTGTCTTTAAAATAAAACTAAAAAAAAAAAAGGAAGCAAATTGGAGAGCACATCTCCTGCTTCTCCTAGTTTTTTTTTAATGTGTTTTTGTTTGTTTTGTATTTTGTGCATGTTTTTGAGACAGGATCTCACTATTCAGTTCAGGCTGGCCTTGGGCTCACTCTGTAGCCCAGGCTGCCTCAGCCTCCCTAGTGCTGGAATTATAGGCATGCACCTCCACCCCTGGCACACTTCTCCTGTTCTTGACCAAGTATAAAACATCTTTCACTGCCTGCCCAGTGCTCTCATCCAGTTGTTGGTCCCTTGATTCAAAGAAGAAGGAAGACCCAATTTGGGATCAAAGTTAGTAAGAGTCTTGTAGCACCTCGAAGTGTTCAGGAACCTGACAGCTCTCCAAAACCTGCTCTTGTTAGGTTTTATGAACATTCTATCACTTAGGCAGTGATTAACTCAATCAAGAGCGGGGCTGAAGTTCCAGCTTCTAACCATCAGGTGGTTCCCTGGACAAGCATCCCCTTACTGAGGCTGACAGTTACCACCCAGCTACCAACTATCCCATCAGCCTGCAAAAAGACACATCACTTCATAGTTTCCAAAGGTTTTAGATGTACCTGGAAACCAGTATTTGGTGGAAATATATTTCTTATATCTATGCCATGGCTCTTTTAAATCTATAAACTCACTTTCCACAATTATGAACAATTTATTTTTTCTTTTAGTTATTTACTCTTTCTATTATTTGATGTTAGGGTTTCTAGACTAATTTTTAATTTTTGTGGTGTTTTTCTCTGATTTTTTTGCACTAACCCTTGTTAATCTTGGGCTCACTCTTTTGAGGGACTTCATTTTCGCTTTCTCTCCCCTTTATTGACTACTTGATTTATTCTTTATTCCTGGAGCTTTTCTTATTTTTTTTCCTTGTATATCAAACCTATTCTTCTTTCATGGTTATATCTATTCTTATGTTTCTATTAAAATAAGATTTGCTCTTCCCTTTGCATAACCTCAGTCTCCTCAAGTTCCTTTTCCTCTGTTTTTAGATTTGTTCACTTCCCAGTTCCCATTTCTGCCCACCCTCTACATTATCTTCAATGTGCCCGATACCACTGCTAGTTCCAGAGCCTGTCAGTGGTTTGAGTTGGCCATTAGCTTTCTCGCACTTGGGAGAGGTAGGGGGAAGCACCATGTATCCAGCTTTTCGGAGGCTAAAATTTGGTGACTCTGTTCTCTTCCAACTTTTCTTCCTTAAACTCTTTTTAAAAATCTTGTAACTGTCATGTGCTGCTACTTGAGAAAGGACCAGAGGCTAATACATGCAGTTGATCTTCCACCTTTCGACAGTCTTTTCTTACTAATACTTGAGGAGTTTGAACTACTTCACAAGCCTTTGATTATAATTATCTGTGGTTCTTCCTGATAGTATTTAGACCCCATTGGCAGGTACAAAGGCCACTAGGGAAAACATGACTACTTCTCACAACCTAGAAGAAAGTTGCATGTGAACAGGCTCCCTTCCCACACCAACCACCACAACAAAATAAATGGCAAGGAATTGGGAACTCAGCAACAAGAGACAGTGAATGTATAATTTCTAAGGTTAATTGTGCTAAAGCCAACAAAGCAAACCTACCAAATAAGTCCCAGATGTGACATCTTTGAAGAAATTTTGCAGTTGTTTGGGCACTGGAAAATGTCATTTTAGTACTATTATCAAGAGAATTAGTAGTACCTGGAGAATATTTTCCTCCTTTTTAACCAGAAGAGTTGTGAAATTAATTTAGGTTCATGCTTCATAGTTCATTTTGCGTTCAACTTCATTAGACTTTTTAATCCATGGTCGTGTATGCAACTTTAGAGAATGAGTATTTTCATCAGATTAGAAAACTTCTCATTGATTTTAGGATGAATGAACTTCTATGTCAGTACACACGGAAGCCATGGAGCTGATCTTGTAGTCAATACACAATGTGATCTCTAATGAAGTCCCAGAGAACAGTAGCGGCACCTGAGAAGGACTAAATTTTAGTTGCTAATTACTGAAGTACAAAAAAACAACTCGGTACAGTACTAATATTGTACCTACTTGTGGCCTTCCCGTGTCACACCACAAATGGCCCAAGTGCAGGCCCAGACACTAACAGGATCACTCCAGGTTTCATACTGAACAATCACACTTTAACTTTGGATTGAGCCTCCCACCCTCTGACTTAGATGCTTTGGCCCAGAGTAGTGCTTTCAAAATAGTTCAAGTATTTTACTTTTTACTTGGGACTTGCAAATAGTATTAAGACAACAGATAGTCAATAGTAATAAATTTAAAATTTTTATTTCCTTTCCAACCCTTTTGCTTACAATCATGATCTTTCCTGCAAAATATGGAAAATAGGACATGTGGTAATGTGGAAAATATAGTCAGTTCTGCTATAATATGACATATGTTTCAGAAAATCATGAATGCTATCCAAAATCATGCAGTTAATACCACAGGGTTTATGAGGAGACAGAGCTGGGGAAATAACACTCAGGAACATCGTCATGTGAATTAAAAAAAAAAGAGACCTTATGAAAAGTTTAATGCACGAAGGGGTTAGGAAATGCAATAAATATGATGTTGTAGCTATTAGAGTCCTGCAGTTTGCTTGAGGAGCTTAGGAAAGATCATGAAGGGGAAAAGAATGTTGTCTGAAAAAAGAAAAAAATGCTAACATCAGGAGTGGAAGAGGGCAACTCAGAATGGTGATGAACTGATATTATTGGTAAATTTGAAGGTTTTTATGTATTTGTAAGAGACTGTTTAGATGCAACAATATTTTGCTTTTACCTGAAACTTTGTGCAGATGAAATCTAGCACAAGCAGACACACACCTCTCAGGTTCACATTGTTCCCTGGTGTCACGTCCCACCCATGAACCAGGCTTTACAACAGAAGGGACTGCAACTGCTTCCAGCCCAAGCACAGGGGCTTCACTGTCATCTCCCAGTTTCTCTTTGCGTCTGATCTGTGCATAAGCCTGAAGACTCATCTGGCCATCACTACTTTCCTTCTTTATGTTTCGTAAGAGATGGGAAAGAAGCCAGAAGTCCATGGCATGTACAGGGACAGAAGAGACTAAGTTCCATCACATCATAGTAATTTTCATCTGCTCACACTTTTAAAATAAAATGATGCCACTAACCTCTAATTCTGTTCAGGAGAGAACTTTGTCTTTTCTCTACCTCCCCTAAGTTGCATGGTGCCTGGCCTACAGTAGATGCCCGCTGACACCTGAAAATTATACAACTTACGTTCACTAAAATAACAGTCATATCCTGTGTCCCAAGGTCCTTACTTGCTGCAGAATCTATAAATAGAAAAATAAATTTTAACAGGAATAAAATGACAAAAGGACTTGATGGCAATGTCTTAAAACTTCAACACATAGTTATAAATATCATTCAGATTTGAAACCCAAGGCTCTAATCACCTTGTGAAGGTAATTAGATGAAGAAGGAGATGCATATTCTCTAAAGACACACGGCAGGGAAGACACGGAGTAAGTGATGAGCTATAAAATATTGGGCCCAGAGAAATCTTCATTGATTTATTTCGCAACAAGAATTTATGGCCTACAGTTTCTACACCAAAATTTGCAAATTAAATTCTTGCCTGTACTGATTTCTTGCCTATACTGATTCTCGCCTATACTCTTGCCTTCCTGAGACTTATGAAGCCCTTGAAGACCAACGAGAAGTATAGCTGCTTTGTGGGAACCACCGATGTATTATGGCAGCTTTTAAACTGGGCAGGCAGAGAGTAAATTAGCTAAACCAAAAATGCTCTGAGATGTTTCTCAACCAAAGTCAAACATTCAGATGTTTCTTTCAAGAAGCACCTACTTAGTTTGGTCACTAAGCTGTTTCATTCACTGTAGTTCATATTTCCTCAGTCCACTCTGTTTAAAAAATATTTCAAATTGGGAAGATTATCAGAGTCTTCAATTTTTTCATGAAAAAATTTAAACCATAAACAATCTACTTTCAAGTTATAAAACTGATATGAGGTTACCAGACCATCAAGTAAAGTTGGAGATAACTATTTTGAAGGAATTTTTACCAATAGGTATTTGGGGAAGGCAAAAATCTATTACAAAATCAACATTTCTAAGAAATTTGTAAAGAAATCAATAAATTGGAAATCAGAATATATCCCAGTCATCATTTACTAATTGCAGGACTCATAAGTCCTTCAATGAAATGCCTTTGTTTATAAACTAAATGGTTAAATACAACGTTGACACTAAACTATGCTAGAGGCTGAAAGACAAATATAATGCACCATTGCTCAATGAAGGAACTTGATTTCTATGATCGAAATGCTCAGTGAAGAACTAGAAGAAGAGGTAGTGTGTAAGGGGCCATAAAAATACTGATCTGGTTTCAGTAAGGAATGTCACTATGGACAAGTAGGCCGAAACTGGAAGGCATTTTTAGTTATGGTCTGCCACAAGGGACAGCATCTTGCCTTTGTGATTACCCAGGTTTTAAGCAACAGAGCATTATTTCAGTCACTAAGCAGAAAAGGCTTAAGGTCAAATACACAGTTATCCCTTTGCTATGAAACATATTCATGATGTGCACTTTGCCTTCCAAGAAATTATAATCCAGATAGGAATAAAGAATATCATAATATAATAACTAAATATAAAACAGCACAGGGACACCACAGAGCAGTATATTGTTATTTACCAAATGTTTCCATAATTACAATCTTTGTCTTTCTTTAAGGCAGGTAAGTATAAAACCCAGTTGTTTTTATAGTTAACTCAATGCTAAGTGCTGCATTATTGGCTTGTACTATGATAAATATTAATTTATTACAATACATGATTCAGAACATAGCCAGACCGAGCAGTACAAATAATTCAATAAAAAGAAAGGAATCCTTTGTCTCTGAGCCATAAAAATGCCTGCAAGGAATTCATATTTCTCTTGGCAAGATGAATTTTCAGAAGGCTTAAACAGGGAAAAACAAAATTGATTTTGAGTAAAACAATAAATATTTTAATGAAATGACTAAGTGCTAATCACTGAGAAAATAAATGATTCAGCATTCCTTCAGATTTTCCTAAGAACTTGGCCGCATGTGGCCAACAAGGCAAAGCAGTCATAACAGAAGCTGTCATTTGGGTTGATCCCACCATCCTCAGCCTCTGTCCTCAGGATCCCTCGCTTCATGAATAATGCCCTTCCCTTCTCTCCATCCCCATTCTCTCCAAGCTGCCCTGCACCACTCCTCCAAATCTGCCTTCAGAAGTCATGAATGACCTACGTGTTGCTATATCCCAATGATCCTTCTCAGTTGTCACACTTGAGACTCAGCAACATCACTTATTACACCTTCCTTGATACACTGTCTTTAGCGGGCCACACATCTTCTGATTCTCCCTCCATCTCCGTGGTCCCGTGGCTAGTTCTCTACCTTTTCCCTACTCCTGATGATCAGGCTGTCCCATGGCTCAGTCTGTGGCCTCCTTTCTTTCTCCATTCACTCCTTAGGTAACTTTGCTGAGTGCCCCTGGATTTCAGTAGCATGTATTTCCAGCTCTCAACTTCTGCCCGAGTTCTAAGCTTCAGTGTCTAGCCACGAACTTGATTCCCCCACTGTGATGTCTATCAGACCTATCGCACCTAAAACATGCAGAACATAGGTCCTGATCTCTCCCATCTCACTCTGAAACAAGATTCTTCATCATCCAAGTTAATGACAACTCCATTGCTCTAGATTTTCAGTCCAAAAATCATTGTTTCCTAATGTATACAGAAATCAAGAGATACTGACTTACAAGGAAACCCAGAGTCGGGTCACTTGGCTTTTTCATTCTCACCGCTCTCCGACCATCCCCCATCAGTTGTCATCCACACTGGCTCGATGTCTCCCGAACAGGTCTCCTGTTGTATCTTCACTATCGTATAATGTATTCTTGAGGAGCAACGAGAACGAGACTTTCAGGAGAAGTCAAACCATGTCAGATCTTTAGTCAAAATCCTATAATAAGTGCACATTTCATCCAGAGTAAGAGAGTAAGAGGCAAATCTCCAGGGCTGTCAGAGCCCTATGATAGTATCAGGCCTCCCAAGACACTCTCTGTCTCCATCACCCACTGTACTTCCTCCACCTCCCTGGGTTGCACACAAACAGACCTCCTTGCTTCAGATTCACACTTCCCTTGCACATTCCCTCCTCTCCTCCTCTTGTCCACGGCACTTAGAGCCTTCTAACATAATCTAACACGTACTTATGTTCATTTTTAGTGTCCTTGTCTTCTAGGGATCCTGGCTGTATTTCATCCAATGATATACCCCAAGTCCCCAGTACACTGTCAAGCACAAGTCTGCATTGAATGTCTGAGAAAAGAATGAATGATTAGCTCAACCATTACAAGTGGCTCAGATCAAAGGCTTTGGACTCATCCTACTGCTCATTCTCCCTCTCCGTCACCACCAGTAGAAAAGTCCTGATACTCTTCATGCTGGAATCCATCTAGGTATGTGTACAGTTAAACCACTACTTAGCCCACTACCGAAGCCTGATAAAACCATTTTGTCTGTGGCAGAGAGTGACACAATAACCTTTTACTCCGCTCTCCCCCGTACTTTGTTCTCCGTTGCAGTCCATCCCGCACTCGCCAGCCAGAAATGTGTGAAAATCTTAAATATGTAATGTCCTCAAACCCTCTCTCCGTGACTCCCAATGTGCTGAGAATGAAATCTGAGTCTTTATCTGACTTTGTAGGGCTCTCATGGGTTTAGATCTTCCCTACATTCTAGATTTATTTCTTCCTCTTTCCACTCCAGCTATACTGACTTTCTACCTAGAAGTTCCCCAAATGAGGCAAATTTAGTGCTGCATCTGAACCGCAGTACTTCTTTCTTCCGACTTTTTTTCAGACTCCAAACTTTCTTATGGCTCATTCTCTTGTCACTGCCTTCTCTCCCCTTAAATATTAGTGCCTCAAAGTCTATCCTGACTCCCTGTAAGAGACCCTTTGCTCACCTCAATATTTCCCTTCCATCTTGCTTTATATCTCTTCATGACATGCAAAATACATTGCAATATTATACTATAGATTTGCAAATTATCTTCTCCCGCATATAATCCCTGTGAATCAGAATCTATGTTTTTCCCACTACTCTATCCCTGACACCTAGAACATTCCTGGCACATAACAGGTGCCAAAAAATATTGACTGACAGGGAGACTGAGCAAATGAGTGAAATATAAAGTGATTTATTTTAATCCTTGGGTTGGATAGAGTAACCAATGGAAAAGCATTCCAGTCAACAAGTTATGTTGATTTATGTTAATAAATACTAAATTCTATTCAGCAGATTCAATGTTGGTCACAGAACAACCCACACCATTACTTGGTTCCAAACTGTACACAGACATAATTTAAGTTTTAGGCACATAGTTGCTAAATCTTTTCATGAAAATCTGACTGCTTTCTAAATATAATACCTCTGCACTATAAAACTGAAAGATTTTTATTTTCTTCTATTGAGCCATTACTTCATGTAGAAATTCTCCAGTGTAAGCTAATTGCTGAAGCAAGAATAAATAATCCCAGGACATGGCTTTGTTTGCGATTAGAGTCACAAGTCATAATCACTTGGATATGTTCCCGACACCCAGATGTTGAGGCAAAGTTTTCTTTCAGGTTGCTCCCATCAATCACAAATTTTTGTGTCATAGGTAACACTGTGTTAAGTATTCATGGCTAACGTAGACAGACTCGTCCCTAAACACTAAGGTTTTATCTATAAAGCTTCAATGTGTTATTTCCTGTAACTTTATCATTCATCTGTGTAGGCTATAACCCAAGAAACAGTGATAAGGAAAAAAATGTAAGAGAAAAAATATGTACTGGTATATTAGATGATTGCTTCTGTTGGTTTGATCCTGTTTCAGATTTGGATTCTGCTGTCACAAATGTTGATTTCCAAGGAAGTTTCATCAGAGATTGACCTTCCTTCCTCAGTTTTTTGTCTAAGTGCTAACCATGTGGAAACAATTACAATGTGCCATTATATATGCAGGAGTTGTTTTATTAGCAGAGCATAGAAACATCTTTGAGAATTGGCTAAAATCTCCACAGTGATGTACACAATAATCCCCGAACTATTTGCTAAATATTTGAGCAAACAGAGCATTGTTTATTTAGTTCTTGTTAGCTCCCCATGTGCATTCTTGGAATGTGGTTGCAAATTTTGTTTGATGTTAAGTGAAGCTATAACCAGAACATCCGAAGTCTGAACTAGGGAAGCATGCAATCATATTTTTCAAAAAAAATATATTTTCTTTACTTCCTGCTGCATCCAGTGATATACCTGCTCCCATGAGGATATTGTAATGATCTTTGCTTTTCCTGGCCTCAAACCTTAAACATGAACACTGAATAATTTTAACAGCAGTTTTTTTACTCACTGGAAGCAATGATCTGTGCTGCCCCGGGGATCGAAAAGATTTTTAAAAGCATGTTTTTCAGAGCCGATCACTTGGCTGGACATAAGGACTGGTTTCTTACTATTCCTTTTTATATATTCATCTGTACACACTCCAAGTTCGAAATATCAAAAAGCAATACCTTCTCTTACAGTTTCTGTTTCATTCCCCCTTCACACTGTGCCAAAGATGATCAGAACGCTGAGTATCATGAAAAGTAGGTGTGGATGGATCTAAAGAGATTTTCTAGTCCATCTCCCTTCCTGAAGCAGGACCACTCACTCCTTAAGGCTTCAAGAAAACAGTAGCTTAGTACCAGCAGGTCTGATGGCGATGTAAAGTAGTCTCATCCCGTGCTCTCCACTCTGGCTGACTGTTTTACACTCTGGGCCTCTCTCAAGTCATGTTCACCAGGAAACACTTTGCAAAACTTCAGTTAAAAAAAAAAAAAACAACCTTGAACAGTATATCAGACAGCAATGTGCTGCTGGTATGTTGTCTAACTTGGCATTACTATTTCAAATTAAGGCATTTGAGCATGAAACTTTTTCTGTGCTTGGGACAAAGACATTTTATCAGGTAGTGACAGTTTGTATCATTTGCAACAGTGTCATTGAGTTTTTAGTGGAATTGTGTAAGTAAGCAAGACCATTGGAGCAGTAGCCTCAAAGAGGTTGTGGGATGTTTTAGGGTTTAAGGCATTGGGTGCCGGGGTTTCTAATTTGTTTCTCAAAAAACAGAAAGAAAAGGAGAATGAAAATGTATGCCAGTATGTCTAACACTACTGGATTTTTCAGCAATTTCATTTTTCATAGTTTAATGCCATAGCTACTGAGATGCATTAATAAATAAAATATATGTATTTTTCCTTAAACCCCAAATTCCTTTTTCACTTTAGAGCTATCATTTGAAAAAGGACCAGTTAGTTTCCTGAGTGTGAGACAGAAAGAAATGTTAAGTAAGCTATTGATTACAGCCTAAGATATTCCAAATAATAAATAATTATATATTTTTAAATGCTTTCCAGAGTTTTAGATATCACAATGCATTGGATGCTAATTTATTTAAATTCCAGCTTTTCTTCTATTCCTTAAACCCCAAATTCCTTTTTCACTTTAGAGCTATCATTTGAAAAAGAACCAGTTTCCTGAGTGTGAGACAGAAAGAAATGTTAAGTAAGCTATTGATTACAGCCTAAGATATTCCAAATAATAAATAATTATATATTTTTAAATGCTTTCCAGAGTTTTAGATATCACAATGCATTGGATGCTAATTTATTTAAATTCCAGCTTTTCTTCTATTCCCAGATCTAATATTCTGAATTACACAAAGTTACTAAATTTTCTTCTTTGCCTTCTTGTTTTGTATCTATATAAAACATTATGTGTGTTTAAGCTTATATACTCTGGAGAATTAAAAATTAAGAACAGAGCCTGGTAATTCTTGGGTTAACTAGGATGAGTTTGTGACTTAAATTCTAAATAAAAATCTGTCTGAAGCCCATTCCATTCTATCTCAGAGAGTTCTGTCAAATCATGGGAAATGTACATTTTCGTGGTTCACAACCCCACTTATTCTGAATTAGTCTCTGGATCACCCAAGTGACCTTGTTATGAAGGATAAATGCAACTACACCCTCTAGTTTCACTTGCTCTTAGTTGAATTTTTAAAAATTACTAATTTTGGAAGCCACATAGCTAGGCAAAATATCAGTCTCACACTAATGTTTTTATAGATGGCTCTTCTGACTAAAGCTGGGATAAAAACTGTTCTCCAGGAAATACTGCCTTTCCTCATTATCTGGGGGGAAACTGCATTTCTCCATGGAAAGGTAACATTTTGTTCTCTTCTCTAGGGAAAAGACACATTCGTGTTCTAGTAATTAACTTCAGAAGTATGTACTTCCATGACAAAGAAACTCGGAAGACAGGAATCATAAGATTTTCTAACAAGTAACTTTTCTTTGGGTTTACAGAACCCAAAACATCCATGACCTGCAGATAATAGAAGTCTGCGTGTCAGAAAAGTAGACTGTGGGATCTGAAACTACCCCATGCCTGCGTGTCTGTGTGCCCCTCCAACACTCTCTGCACAAGCCTTGTACTTGCCATCCTTAAGCAAATGGTCTTCTATTGTGAGAAACCTTCACATGCTTTGGTTTTGCTAGCTTTCCAAAGGAATCTTTTTCCTTTGCCTCCAAAACTTGTCCTGAAGTCACTGGCCTTCTCAAGCAATGAATAATGAATGTAGTTCGTACTTAACAACCGGGGTGTGCCGGCCACTTCTGGCCATGGCAACACAAAGATGAAGTCTTCTCCAGGCCTTCTTCTTCCTTCTGTGCATCCTCACAAAATATCCACTCACAAAGACATTTGTGTGTGGAAGACTTCCCTGAATATTTGGAAAAAAG
>PVLD010018911.1:11280-37843 GCA_004027595.1 Dinomys branickii
CACACACACACCCATATACACACCTGCCCCATCCACACAAACACACACAGGAGTATTGAAAATTAGGTTAACTGTCTCCCATAGCATGTGCTGATAATTTGATCTTGTTATTCTAAGAAATAAATTCATATAGTTCACCAATAAAATACTCACAAAAAGCACATAAAGTATTAAGAGATCCTTCTTCTTCCATAGCCCCATGTATCCAATACACCACACCCACCTGCCTATCAGAGGTAATCACTTTCACAGCTTGTTTGCATGTCCTTGCAGTGTTTGTTTTTGAGAGAATAAACAAATATTAACTATAAACACTTACAGCTGGGTGTAGTAGCACACACCTACAACCCCAGTACCCTGGAAAGCAGAGGCAGGAGGATTGCAAGTTTGAGTACAGCCTGGAAAAATTAGCAATCTATCAAGATTCTGTCAGAAAATATAAATAATTAATTAATTAATAAGTAAGTTTACTAACTCTATGAAGGCCCTGTGTTCATTCTTCAGTACTGAAAATAAAAATACAGACATACGATATACTTTCTTAAAAGATATCACACCATATGCACTATACCTTGCTGTTTCTAATAATACATCCTGAAGCTCTTTCCCAATACTACACATAAAGCTTCTCCAGTCTTTCCTGTTTACTTATAAACCATAGTTTATCAGCCAATTTCCTACTACTAGACAGATTGAAGAATTTTCAGTGTTATTACAAATACTGTGATAAATGATGTCCTCCACTTTTAATGTAGGTGAATATATTTGGAAGATAAATTCCCAGAAGCAGAATGGCCAGGTCAAGTGATAAATGGTCTTGCAATTCAGATAGATGTGTCCAAAGGATTTCTCTATACCAACTACACTGCCTTGTACACCAGGCATGGTAGGAGTAACTTTGTCCACAGTTGAGTCAGCAGTGCACAATGTAAAACATTGGAGGTTTTAATAAATCTGGTGCATGAAGAGTTGTCTCTACGTGTAACTTTAATTTACACCCTCATATTATGTGTGAACCATCTGTGAACTCTCTGTTCATGTTCTTTGCAGGGTTTCTCTTACCTCATTGGTCTTTTCCCTATTTCCAATAATATGGATATGTTAGTGGGATTAGTCCTATGAGGGGGAAAAGAGTTGCAAATACTTTCATTATTTTTTCACTGACTTTCAAATTAATCTAGCCATGTAGAAGTTTCTATGGACTGTTCTTTTGGTCTGGGACCTTCTCATGCACCAGAGAACTACACAGTTTTGATTTTTTTGAAGCCATAAAATGTTTTATTACCTTCTAGGGATGCTTACCCTCATAACTCCTACTGTGAGTAGTTTTCCCTGGTTATCCTTACTTGGTTGTGTTTTCAAGTGAACTTTAGTATCAGTTTATTTAATTTAAAAAGATGCTTTTTTTTATTAAAAAACCAGTGTATATCATCCTTTCAAAACCATACTATGTCTTACTGAGCCTCCCACAGAGTGGCATTGGGACAGAGTCCAGGAGCCTGCGGGGGTGACCCTGTGGACCTGGATTAGCCAGGGAAAGCCCACCACCCTGGGGGATGTCCAGAGCTCTGACCAGCCCCTGGGGTGTGCCAGGTGCTCCAACCCACCCCCGGAGCTCCACTCGGCCCCTGGGGCATGCCAGGAGATCCACCCTGGCCCCATGGTGTGCCAGGCACTCTATCCAGCCCCCAGGGCATGCTAAGAACTCCACTGTGCCCCCAGGGCACGCCAGGCACTCCACCCCATCCCAAGAGCTGCACTCGGCTCCTGGGGTGTGCAAGGGGCTCCGCCCCACCACCAGAGCTCCACTTGGCCCCCAGGGTGTGCCAGGCACTCCACCCAGCCCCTGGGGCATGCCAGGTGCTTCACCCAGCTCCCAGAACTCCACTCAGCCCCCAGGGTGTGTCAGGTGCTCCGCCCTGCCCCTGGAGCTCCACTAAGCCTCTGGGGCATGTTGGGGACTCTGCCCAGCCCCGAGGTGTGCCAGGAGCTCCACTTGGGACCTGGGGCATACCAGGTGCTTCACCTGGCCCCCAGAGCTCCACTTGGCCCCCAGGGTGTGCCAGGCACTCTGCCCAGCCCCTAGGGTGTGCCAGGAGCTCCATTCGGCTCCAGGGGTGTGCCAGGTGCTTCGCCCAGCCCCTGGCATGTGCCAGGTGCTCTGCCCAGCCCCTGGAGCTCTACTTGGCCCCTCCAGGGCATGCTAGGCACTCTGCCTTGCCCCTGAGGCATGCCAGGAGCTCCACTCAGCCCCTGGGGCATGCCAGGTGCTTCACACAGCCCTCAGAGCTCCTCTTGGGCCCCTGGGGTGTGCCAGGCACTCTGCCAAGTCCCGGGGGCATGCCAGGAGCTCCACTTGGCCCCTAGGGCATGCTAGGCACTCCACTCAGCCCCCAGGGTATGCCAGGCACCCCGCCCCCCCAGCCCCATTTGGCCCTCAGGGTGTGCCAGATGCTTCACCCAGCTCCCAGGGCATGCCAGGAGCTCCACTCAGCCCCCAGGGCATGCCAAGGGCTTTGCCCAGCCCTCAGGGTGCACCAGGCACTCCGCCCCACCCCCAGAGCTCCACTCGGCCCCCCGGGTGTGCCAGGTGCTTTGCCTGGCCCCCAGAAAGGCCTTGAAGACTCGCCTGAGCCTATAGACGTGGTCGCACTGACAGAGTCTGGCGGTTCACTGTGTAACCCCGCCTACCCGACTGGACACTCCATGGCTGTGAGGAATTACCAAAGGGTACTTCTCCACTTCCTGCCATAGTAATTTGTGTACACCCACGTAATATACAGCATATTTAGAAGCAACCAAGTCTGCCCAAAGTAAGAGTGTGAGGGAGTAAATAAACCAAAAGTGCAGTTATTACCAGTGGGAAGATCAGTGACAGGGTGGTAGAACAACAGTAGTGAAGTGGAGAAAATTGATTAATTGAACGAGCCATCTATATAACTGAGTAATAAAGAGGAAGATAACAGTATGTAATACAACATCCAGTGGTAACCTCCTTCTATTTTCTCTGTAATCTGGTATTTCCTTTATTGTTTTTGTGTTGACAAATGCAGAGACAACACTATGTAATACAGCATCCAGTGATGGTTCCCTATTGTCTCCTCTGTAATTTATTGATATCCTTTATTGATTTTGTTATAACAAATATGAAGATAACTATGTTAAACAGCATCCAGTGGCAATTCCCTACTATCTTCTCTATAACTTGGTATTTTCTGTATTGTTTCTGTATTATTCTGGTTTCATCTTAAAAGTAAAATTTAAAAAAAAAGAAAAAAAAACATAGTATGTCTTAATGTTTTGGAGTCTATTTTTTACTTCTTTGGGCGTCTTTTAAAGTTTTGTCATATAGGTTATGCCCATATTTCATTGTCTATTTCTGAATATCATATTCTGATTTGTCCTCTGGTATTTATTTTCAGAGGGATCCAAGGAAGTAACATTTCATGCATTCTTGTATTCCTGAACAATTGTACAGCAAGTGACTTTGTACTTAATGGGTAACTTGGCTGCATATAACATTCTTAGCTTCCACTGTCTTTGCTTAAACATTGCTTAACTATGTCTGCATCCTCTTTTAGCATTAGCTGGTGCCCACTTGGTTTTCTTCTACCTCTGAGAAACTTGTTCTTTTTGGCTGATTGCCTCTTGAATCCACTAGGATATAAAGTTTAACAATTTTATAAGATATGTCACAGTACTGGATCCCTCAGATCAGGTTTTCCTAAAAGGTGATGTCGACTTAAACACATAGTTTTGAGATATCTTTAATTCCAGGAACCCTTTCTCAAATTATATTTTAAATGTTTAATTCAACATCCCACGTGTCTCTCTGCTATACTTCATGTCACATTTACAGATATGCCATCCTAGATTATAAGATTTGGTACAACCTATTTTGCATGAAGACTTGCTTGAGCTAATTTATATATGTTATTATATTAACACATATTTTTCATATTTGTAATGAGACAGGCATTTCTACTGCCATTTTATAGATGATTACCAAAACTCATAGGTAATGGATGTCAGAGCTAAGGTTTGATCTTCCATATACTATATATTTTCCAATTCATCTTCATCACAAACTAAAAATGGGCGTATAAAAATTACACTGAAAGCAACACACACATATTCACTTCAAAGTGCTCAGTTTTGCTACAGTACAAAAGTATTCAAATAATTCAAAATTACCTGTTTATGTAAATCCTTTAGTGCCATATTTGTTTTTTTGCTTAATTACAGACAGTCATATACAACAGCTGTTTAAGATCCAA
The DNA here is from genome assembly GCA_004027595.1 of Dinomys branickii. Classification (NCBI taxonomy): domain Eukaryota; kingdom Metazoa; phylum Chordata; class Mammalia; order Rodentia; family Dinomyidae; genus Dinomys; species Dinomys branickii. The sequence continues at coordinate 15,558 of PVLD010018911.1, forward strand.
ATTCTCTTTCAGAATGAAAAAAAATTATATAAAAACAGTTAATTTCTTAACTGTGGTCCTAGATATCTCTGGCAAATCATTAAATATAATATAATTTTTTTGTAATGGACAAAGCTCCCAGGCAACCTTTTTACTGACCTCTTATTATTATCTATCACAAAAATGAAAGATTCAACAAGATGAAGTCTAGATATAGCTGACTCAGAAAAAAAAAATACATCTACGTAGTTCATGTGGTTCTGTGTACTTATTCCACAGAGGAGGAAAACCAAGACTCAAGAGAACTAAAGGGAAGTGTCTAAAGTTACGGGATAGGTGGTTAAATTCAGAGTTGAAGCATTGAAAATAATCCTAATGATAAAAGTGTTATTAAGGAGAGTTCCACTTGGAACTATTCTCACCTTATAAGATTATTTGCCTTCTTAAATTAATTCTGACCTTTAAGAAATAAGTGAAATTGAGTTCCTATGGCTCACTGTTGTACTTTCCAAGCTTCTCTATGCTCATTGTTTTAATGACAGAGTTTTAGAGTTTTAAAGACTATGGACTACTTTGACCTATGTCGAGGTGAGTGAGGGGCACATGGCCCAGCTGCACAATTGACTAATGGGGTTCTTCATAGTTGTTCAGACTGTTACACAGATGCTTTATAAGTAGGTGAGAAACTGTAATGAAATACACATCCCGACAAAATAAATCACGCTGTGACAACATTCTCAGGGTCATTAGAGAGCCTACACGAAATAAGGAGTTTATAAGGACAAGAAAAGTGAGATTCTTTCTGAAAGCTAGAGCCCCAACAAAAATGCCCTTACAATTTACAGATCTAGCATTAACAAATTTAAATATTATATAGCATGCTTCTCTTTTTGATTTCCCGCATATCCTCATAGGAAACAATTCCCTTGCAGTCTGGTATGTATATCCTTCTTTCTGTTCAGCAGCAGTGGCTTGCTAATCCTCTTCCTTTTAGTATTATAGTCTTCTCAATCCAGTCTAGTATGAAGTGAAATTATTGCTTTCACACTGAGATATCTGATATATATTTAGGACACTTTTTATTTTATTTGAGTGACAATTTAGACTTCAGATACTTCTTTCAGTCTAAAAATATGACTCTGGCAAGAATATAATGTGGAATAGGTGTAAGGGAAGCCGTGGAGGAGGGGAGGAGTTCGGTGGACTGTACACAGGAATCACAGAGGTAAAAAACCATAAGGTTCTCTTTGTTGTTGTTTGTTGCTTCCTTGGATGAGGTAATTGTATGACTTTCTAATGCATGGATAAAACAGACAAAATAGTCAAGGAGAATACCTGGGCTCCGACTTGAGCAATTTGCAATACATTAATGTGTTTTACTCTGATGAATAAACTAGAATGAACACAAGACTAGCAAAAGAATTCTGGAGTGCATTTGGGGCATATTAAGTTTGGGAACTTTATTGAACATCTACATAAAGATATCAGGTAGGTGGTAGCAACAGAAGAAAAGCCAAAGCTACGCATAACTGTGGGAGTTTTCAGTATATTCGTGTTAGGGAAAGGCAAGAGGAATGGATAAGAAGAAGGTAAAGAGTAGGAGGATCGGAGTCCAGTACAGAAGAACATCAACATTTGGAGCTTGGGAGAATAACAATCACAGGCAAAGGAAACCCTGAAACTGTCACGCATGGAACCGCAGAGTGTGTCCTACAACCAGGAAAAGGATTGGTGCCTCACACACCCCGAGAAGATAAGGAGAGATGAACTAAGTCAATCCACACTGATAAGAACTGTTCGGGCGGCTGGACGCACAGAATTAATATTGCAAATGAAAGAGAGATGAAGGAGGAATCAGTAGGAAAATTTGGCTATGGACAGAGACAGGAAGCAGACATGAGCAATAGACAAGGAAAGGTCCTTTAATTTTCCACTTTGTCTTTGGTGCTTTATTTCTCACTTCTGTGCTCTGCGTTAGGCCACACATCTGCTAGTAAGTGGCTTATTCCTAATTGTTTAAATCAAATGAACTGTGTGGTATTCATCATTAATAAAACACATAAGGCTCATAGTCTATGAAGTAACGATAATCTTGAGTCCTCATTGCCACAGTGTATTAAGAATTTTGTATATATTTATTCATGAGTTATTTTGATAATACTAAAAGGTAGGAGCAATTGTTATTCTGACTATTTTATAAACGAAAAAACTGAGGCTTAGAAGAGGTTGCCTGTGCTACCTGCCAAGATCAAAACTTCGGAAATGACAAAGCTGCTTTTTTCCAGAATCCACATATAAAGCCAGAGGGTTTATGGATTTTTTTAAGTGGGAAATTATTTTAATACTACACTAGATAATATTTAGTATTAACAAAGGGTAAGTGAAAGCTCTGAGAGCTAGACAGACGCTCAGTTCCTTATCTCCTTTCCCCCACTTGCCTCCTCTCCCTCAGTGCCACAAGGTAACCCTTGGGATTCTGTGGAAACCAAAATTTATTGAACTAGTGTTGAATCTCACCCTTACAGGCTTTCCTCCTATAACCGCACTGAACATATCAATTTATTTCACCATCACATCCAGTTTAGCAGGAGTCTTTTCTAATCCAAATGTCCTGTCCTGGTGTTTTTAATTATCTTTGGCTGTCTGCATTCAACTAGTTAAGACTGCTCTGTAAATGCATTCTGGTATTTTCTACATTCTTAGCATAATGATGAGGAAATAAATTTGAAGACAAATATCTTGGTAATAGTAAGTTGCTTTTCTTATGAATACTACTCACAGAATATTGTAGTCTTCTCTTTCCTGCAAGTGTATGCATGCCACACTTTCTCTCTGGTTTTGTAATTATCATACTGTGCTATTACATTACATGTTAGCATTCCCTACTTCAGAATTACAAAATTGGCAGGACATTACGAATGGATTATGTATTACTGGGGAGGAAAAATTTTATTGTGAAGTTATTTTGCAGTAAACTGAGTCATTGTTACTATAAGAGTGGAAAAGAACATAATTCAAATGTATAGTTCCCCAAAAGAAAGAAATTATACTGTTTTAAAATATGAGTATGTTAAAATATATCTATATCATTAATTTGCTATCCTCAGAAATGCATACTTAATGTATGAAGATGCATTTACTCACCAGCTGTTCTTCTCAGACAGGCTGCATGGAGGCTACAGCACAAAAATGGATTTTAGATATTTACTAAATATATGGTCAAACTGATTAGAAAAAGAAACAGAATCAACCAACCAAAAACTATATAAATTGGGCCACTGCCTTAAGTATCTTGAATGATTCAGCAGAAGTTGAGTCTTCTCCAAAACAGTTCTGAAAATAATTAGAAGTCTCCATTTTCTTTGAGTGTTGCACACGGGTCTCTAACAGGAGCTCACTCGATGTCACTAGCACACAACAAATGGAAGAGACACAGCACATGGCTTTGACTTCAAGGTGCTCCTGTACCTAGGACTTGATTTCACAGTTTTGTCAGATCACTAAGGTTTGGTGCAGCTGTCTTAGTCCACGTTCTCTTGCTGGACACAGTACCTCACACCCACAACTTCAAGGAGGAGAGATATATTTTGGCTTACAGTTTCAGGGGCTTTGCTCCATGGTCCCCCATCTCCAAGGCAGAAACATCATGGTTAAAATGCATAATAGAGCAAAACTTCTCACTTCACGGTAGCCAGGAAGTAGAGCAGCTGGTGAGAATGCCAGGGAGAGATATGTCCCCCAGTGATCCACCTCCGACTGGGCCCCATGTTCTCCCAGCACATTCAGCTATGAACACAACTGGGCTAACCCACTGATGACCGTAGAGCCCCCACACTCCTACCACCTCCCTAGAAGCCTCTTAATCCAGTCACACTGACAACCATGAGTAACTGGAGTACAACTGGCAAGCACCTGTCCTCAGCCTCTCAGAAAATGCATGCATCCTTTCTTTTGCTGGGCCAGCGTATTCAAATGAGTGAAACTAGTGTGGTTTCCTCTATAGGGCATCCGGCCTGCCTATCTGTAGGAAAGGCTGCTGGTGTTATTTCACATTTTCATTGTCTCCCTTTATTTTGAGCACGAGTAACTGGGCTGGTTTAACGTCTGACTTCCCAATACAGTCAGCCATTTCTCCCAGAGTTAGTCTGAGAGAGAGAAAAATTACCTATGTGATTTAATGCAATTTGGGAAGAATGTGCCTGTTACTTGAGATCTCAGAAAGGCTATTGTCTTATAGGCAAGGAACTTTAACAAATTACTCAAGGCATATGAACAAACTGTTGTTCATGAGACACTGATTGATACATGATTAGCTGCTTCTCACTCTCACAGATGCATTGCTTTGGGTTTGTCAGCTCCCTGGGAAAGAAAAGGAATATTCAGCAAACTATGGGCCAATGCTATTGATTTTATTTTGTTTGTTTTATCCATTGAGCTAAGAGGCTATCTAAAATAAAAGAAGCCAAAATTAGAATTATTCACTCCTTAGGTAAATTTTTAGTCAAATTTTAGCCTTGCTGCATATAAGGTTTTAGAAACTACTACTTACCTTTACATAGGAAGAGAAAATACTTTCAGGACTCTCAAATACCAAACAGGATTATAAAATCTGCTGTACACAGTTTGGATTTCAGTGATGTGTGGATGACTTCTGGTAACAGATTGCATGTGTGGCTTGGTGTGTTTGTGTTCAACCCAATGTAACTGTTCCAACCCATTCTCCAGTCATCCTGCAAAGTACCTAAACATGCAATGACAATACCTCCCTTAGACCAAGCATGGTGAAACACACCTGTAATCCCAGCACTCAGGAGGCTGAGGCAGAAGTATTGCCATAAGTTTGAGGCCAGCTTGTCCTACATAGTCAGTTCAAGGCTGCCATAAACTATGCAGAAAATCCTTTCTCATAAAACAAAAATAATCATAAATATCCTTAAGAATGTTCCAGGTTAGTGGAATACATAGCAAATCCCCACTAGAGTGATAAGACTTTAGAAGAGTGCTCACTTAAAGAGACTCTAATATAAGACACTGACTTGAGAAAACCCCTGGAAGCACCTATAAGTAAAAGAAATTTCCGCCACTCGCTAGAACCAGCCAGTGAGAAAGGTTGAAATGCTCTTAGCATATGTAAGCCAAAAGTACATTTCTATGAGCTAGTTTTCTTTTTTCTTTTTCTATTTGTTAAGTTTTGCATTTTATCAAAGTTTGCTATATCATAAGTGGTTCTAAAAATACCAGTTTAATTTACAAATGGATTCCAGAAAAAAGAATTGGCCTTGTCCAAAAGAAAATATCTACTTAGACCCTTCTTAAAGAAAATGCATACACAAATATACATACATAGATACATACACACATGTACACACTTATACATCCCCAAAGTTTATTGGGCAATAAGTTTTGGAAGGGTGTCTGATGACCACATAATAATAACTATGTTACATGTAGCTTTACAGATCTATGTAACTATGAAAAAGTTTGTTTCTCTCAGGTTGGCTTTTCTCCCTTTTTGTCCAGGAAAAGGAGCATTTTAGGCAAAGAAGCATTTTACATATATAAAATGTTTTTCATTTAATTTGTATCTCAATGAAATATCTCAGTGTGCTTTTCAAGTATACTTATGAAACTGTGGGCTGGGGAGATGACCCATGGGATAGTATTTGGCAATGTTCTTTTTTTCTCTTTCACTTTAAGTAAATATTCAGAAAGACCTGTGGCTGCCCATTAGAGAACTCAGACAATAGCAGTACCACCCTTGGAAAATCAGGTCATCATTTTAGATTCCCAAGTGGAGATCCCAGAGTAGTCTTTTGGTAGTACTGAGGGGCAACTTGTGAGAGCTACAGGAGGGGGGTACAGTCAGCCCTGAACGGTGAGGGATGTTTCTCACATACCACCATTATACACTTTTCTTTTCTTTTTTTTTTTTTTTTCTTTGCCATACTGGGAATCAAACTCAGGACCTTGCACTTGCCAGGCAAGTGCTTATGCCACTGAGCTATATCCCCAGCCCCCTGCTGTGAACTTTTATCCATGCATTTAAATGTCTTTTGCTAAATAAGAACCAGACTAAACTTAGAAATTCTGATTCTGAAACTGACTAATGATCCTCTTCATTTGTGTGACGTTATACTATTGGACTTTTTCAATAATGAAATTATTTCAATGTGGTTTTGAGAGTCACATATGACCCTCTATTTTTAACATCCACTTCAAGAAGTTCACTTACGTCACATGTCAGTTGGCTGGAAAACTCAGAAATATCATTCAGAAATCAGTTATAGAAAATGAGACAGTTCTTTTATCCTACGATTTCCTGGATTTTTTTTTTTCAGCCCTCTTAACTTTTCTGTTAGGACTATGAAATCCTTATGCCAATCTGCAAGTTTCTGAATACCTCAATTTTTAACAAATCCCTGCAGCTAGGAAAATCAGCAGTTGCTCCTTGATAATATTTTCCATTTGCACCATTCCAGCATAATGGGTACAAATCTTCTCAAAGCAGTCTCAGGCCTAAAGAAATTATTCAAGAGCAAATACTGCAGATGCCTCTCCCTGCAGAAGATGAAGGAGAAAGCCTTACCCCCTCTCTTTCAACCTCTTCTGCCTTCTGCTCAGAGGAGTTAGTTCCTGTCTCCCCAGAGAGCAAAATGCACTCTAGCCATGAAATGTGAATGAAGATGTTGAAACTTGAATTTTCCTTCAACCAACATGACTTAGTAAGATGCAGTATTTAGATAGATAAAATGAACTTCACAAGCCAAGCCAAAGATAGCCTTCAGCCCTTGTATCAATGTTCCTTTGGTTAATTATCTCCCTCCCCTCCCCCAAAACCTTCTCTACTGGAAGGAGCTGCCATCAAGCAGAAGTATTAGGTGATGCATCCTGCTGCAAATTATTCCAAATAATGGGTAAATTTGCCATCAGGACAAAGAGGAAGGATTTAAAGTCACCCTACACCAAAGAATGAATCTTAGCAGCCCTCAACCTCTCCTTTACCTAGTTCCTTGCCAGAGAAATTTGAGAGACTATGCCTTGGAGTCTCCATTTATATATCAGGTGTCTGAATGAATGAATGAATGAATGAATGAAAAACAAGAAGGGGCGGCATGCTCACACTTTAAAAGAGCTTAATTTAAAGATTTTTTTTTAGTTTTAGGAGTTATAAAAGCAGCAAGGCACAGACTTCATCATTAATCTTGAACATTCAATTGCCACAGTACAGTACCACAGAATGTGTTTTGTCATACTAACAACAGACATGCTAAAAATGAACTTCCTCCGTGCCATTCAAACTTGGAAAATTCACAAAAAGGGTTGTTTCTGGAATCAGAATATACTGTTTGATCTTAAGCCAGTTAAATAACTCCCTAATGTCTGTTTCCTTGTTTATAAAATGAAAATAATAATAACATTATCCAAATAACAGCATTATTTTGTGTATTACATGGGCAAACATGGGGAAAAAAATCCTGAGCAGAATGAGTAACACAAAATAAATCCTCAAAAACTTTAGCTTTAAATGAAAAAAAAAAAAAGCTAAGTACACAAATAAAACAGCCTGAGGATGAGAAGAATTTCAAAAGCGAATGTTTTATAAAGTGAACACCAAGTGCTTAAAATTGAGGTCAAAATCAACTAAAAAGGGATATAATGCAGTTCTTCAAAGCACAACCCAAAGAAGTATGGACTAAAAATATATTGAAGAAATCTGTCAAGATGACAGATTTATGCACTAGCAATGTATAATAGGCTATTAGAAAAAAACTGGGACGCTTTGAGGCCAATTCATGATATTTATTTCAAAAGAATGTTAAAGGAAGACAAATACGACCCTTCTCTGCACTTCTCCAACACTATTGTCAGAGATAAAGAGCTCACTTAATGCAAGCCAGCAACTTTTTTTTAATTAGCATGAAAATTAGCATGAGGAAATAAAGACTTCGGGTGGAGGAAATGTCCTATTTCCAGACAGTACCAAAGCTACTCCCCTACTCATGAAGTCAATATCTGTGCGCTGAGTGTCTGATCTATGCATAAACCATGGGATTAAAAGCAGTGGACAGAGAGAGTTGTGGTCCCGGGTTCTCATGTTGCCTGTGCTTCAGGGGGAGCAGGACAATCATTAATCAAGTAGTGATCCAAATGGTTCTTTATTACAAACTGGGGCAAAGTGCTGAGAAGCAAAAAAGAAAAAAAAAAAAAAATATATATATATATATATATATATATATATATATTACTTAAGAAATCACAAGACAAATTCCGATGTGGGGAAAAGAGATTCGTACAGAAATCTGAAGAACAAAGGGGAACTAACAAGCTATGAAGAAGGAGTAGGGGAGGTGGTTAGTTCTAGTCTTAGGGAAGAGAAAATACAAAAGCCCTGTTGTAGGAGAGAAAACAGACTACCTGAAAAACTAATACGGCTGGAACATAGATGAGGATCAATACACCATGGCCTAGTCTGCAACGATCCATAGCACCAGCTGCTTTCTGCTTTAAATCATTGTAAAGTAAAAGGACTCATAGGTGACAACTCCATCATGAATTTTTGGCTTGGCACCAGATAAATTTTTTGCTACCTCCCTTTTCTGGGTAAACCATAATATGGAAATATTGGTAAAACAAGAGGTAGAGAATGAGCAACTGGTTTCGTTCCATTCTTCTTTGCTTTGAACATCCATGCTAAGCTCTGCCCCAGACACAGCCACACATCTCCTGTGTTCTGTATAAAGATGGAACTCACTGGCTTCCTCAACAGTTTTGGGCCTCAGAGTAGGTCCAGATCAGACAGTGCCCAGCAACCAACCTCTCTACCTAAGACCGTGACAGAGCAGATGTCCTGACCCACTGTCACTCCAGGTAGAAATTAAGGGTGAGTTCAGTGACAGGCGGAAACCATCCTTCTTTTTACTTTATTTGAGACACTGTGAAACAGTTGCCTCCTATTCATCTATAAAAATGTCAAACAGTGAAGGAGGGACTTTGTAGTTCTCATCTGTTACGAATGGCAAGAAAGCCCCAGGAAGTGATTTAAAAACAGGAATTCCTTAGCTTTGTAACTATTAATCCTACCCACATCCCATAAGATACCACTATTTGATAATATTGAGATGGCTCAGGATCCATGCCATGGCTTTTCACGAGTGAAGCCCCAGACAGGCTATTATAACAACCCAGGTATGGAATAAGAAGGGCTTGAAAGGCAATAAAAAGAACAGGGAAGAATAAACAGGTTCCAGGGGTTTATATGATCATACGGGAGGAAGAGGACAAAGGATGAGACATGGGTGGGTCCTGTGTAAGCTATTTGGGTCACTTGGGAGTTATCTGGAGAGAGAAAATGAGGATGTTTAGGAGCATTATGATTTGAATACCTGAAAAATATACCATCAAGTTGTCCAAAAGGAACTAGATTTTAAAGCTGAAGCCTCAGAAAATGATGACTGGAATTTGTAGCCCATTGCAGGTCAAAAATAATGATCCACCTGATATCTGCATAGCGATATGAACCAAGAGCTCAGCAAACACGGGAAGTTGGAGAGGAAGCTGCCAGATACAATGGGGGTTGGTGACAGAAGAAATAACCAGTGAGGTTAAAAGTTTAAGATGAGACCTGAAAACGTATCTGTCATTCAGTTTCAGTTAGCAAGTGATGGTGGCTCTAACAACAAAATGATTTTAGTAGAGTCAGGCTAGTAAAAGTCTCATTAAAAACGGCTGAGAGAAGAATTATAAGCGAGAACATAGAGGCAGGGTGCCGTCCATGGTTCTGAGAAGCTTCCATTAAAAGAGGAAATAAATAGTTGTTGATTGTTAGAGGGTTGATAGAACAGGGAATTTGTAATTGTCATGGTAAGGCTGTTTGAGAAAAAATGAAAAAACAAACTACACAAGATTCTGGATGCAAAGTTTCAGTTCATTTAGTCAACAACTTCACTTAATTCCTTGAGAACTGATTCTGTCTTTTAATTTCTCTAAGTAAATACATGTCTTAACAAAAGGTAGGGCTCATTCCAGGAGTCCTGGGACACCCATCTGATGCCTCGACAAGGGAAACTCTGTTCATGCTTTAAAATAAATGTTCCCACACAGACACAGTGAAACTGCAGATGTTGCAAGATTAACGCGAAGAACACCAGCTTAAAAGATGCCTTTTGTAAAGGCTCCACAAACCCCTATTTCTGGAAGATAATAATGTCCAAATAACTGTTTCTAAGTGGAAAATGCAATTTCTTCTCTGGGGAGTAGGTGTTTTGCCTATTCATAATTTTTATCTAATTATAGGTTTCATTACATGTCACCAATTTGCAAGCTTATCTTGGTTTCTCTTACGTGTTTGTCAGAGCTCCAACTTCCTGTGTCTAGGATTTACCCTGCACTTGCTGACCTCTGTCTGGCACAGATCTGCTAGGCCTGGGTAACCTCTTTTCCACAGAGCCTGTCCTATCACAAGGCTTTAACTGAGGGCTTGCTAGTACAAATGATGTCCTTGCTTGGGGAGTTTCCTATTTACTTTTGGCCTTAATGGCATTTGTGTAAGGCTGGGCCTCATTCCTGCAGGGTTCTTGGCCCCTTCCTTTTATTATGTTCTCAGGGTTACACCTTGGTTACAGGCAGACCCTTTGTCCCAACTGTTATTTGTTCAGAGATTTGGAAGTTTTATTAAATGCTACAGATAAAGAGTCTCAAAGCATATACTTTGCTTGCTGTCCAAAGAAAAGTACTGTTTGTTTTGAACCAAAGTGACTGCAGATCAAAATTATGAGTGCACAATCTTGGAAGTAGTTTAAGATTCCCAAGGAAAGAGAAAGAAAGAAAGGAAGAAAGAAAGAAAGAAAGAAAGAAAGAAAGAAAGAAAGAAAGAAAGAAAGAAAGAAAGAAAGAAAGAAGAAAGAGAGGACAAATGCAGGGAGGGAAAGTAACAAGTAACCCAGGTGCAGGGAGGCAAGCAGACACGGTAGGAGTGTTTCTAAATTATCTTCTGAATACTCTTGTTTCTTAAGGAAAAGGCTAAGTGTGTTCAGCTAAGGGTGAGCACAACAGAGCGATCTAAAAGGCCAAGAAAAGATAGAATGTTTATCAGGAAGAACATGAGGGTGAGTTAAAGAGAGAAACTCCATCGCCTCTTCAGCTAGCACACAGGGAGAACCCATTAGAAGTTCGTTGCCATAAAGAAAGATAAACTTGAGTCATTGGTAGGAAAATGGATACACCTTGAGACCATAATGTGCAGTGAAATAAATCAGACTCATGAGCTTAACTATCACACGGTTTCTCTTATATGAAAGACCCTGAGTGAAACTAGAGAGCAAAATAAAAGACAGACAGCAGGGAGTAATGAGATACGTCTTTCTCAGAGAGGAAGGGGGTCCGCAGGAAAACGGAGGGGGGAGCAAAGGAAGGAAGGGATGGGATCAAAGATAGGAATGAAGACGCGCTATGTGCTTGTACCAGCTCCACAGAGGAGTGCAGACACTAGCTACTGCACATATTTACTATGAAGATAAAATTTTTACAAGTTCACTGATACGAATTTGAGGTGAGATCAGTCTCCCTGGTGGTTTTTCATGCAGCCAAGTTCAACTGACCCAGCCGGGCCAAGACAGGCAAGGAGCTTACATTAATCAGACCCTGGGGTTTTGCTAAACAGCGAGGTCAGAGATGGATGAGGTTAGAGTTCAAGTAAGACAGTGATTGCAATAATAAGCCATGAAGTTTAAATGGGTTAAACAAAGAAATGTGACTGTGAGGGTGGTGAAGGAGAGAAAGATGACAGGATTAATGGATGGGACATCTTCCTAGTCAAAGAACTTGAAATTTGGATGCTAGTGAAATGGAGCCAGCTGATAGTTGGAAAGTAAAATACTTACGCTGAGATGATAGAGATGTTTTAGTTCCTGGTAAAGGGAAGGAGGGTGGAAGGAAGGAGGGAAAGAAGGGAGAGAGAGGGAGGGAGGGAATTGGACAGGAAGGGTCCAGGTACACTGAGGTGTGTAGATGTGGTAGGACCTTGTCTGTCTTCTCAATGCTTCTAAGTTTTTAAGGAAATCAGGAGCAAAGTCGCCAGCAAGAGTGAGCAGGACAGAGAAGTACTGGAGTTTTATAGAGCCAAGAAAACACAACATACTTTGGATTTGATAGTCCGGTGGTATGGCACATTCAGAGGATAAAGACGCCCCTCTCTCATCTCCACAGGGCCATGGAATGGAAGAGTGATTGGTCTAAACCTCAGTCAAAGTGTTTTACAGAAGAGAGACAGCAAGGAGGCAATCGTTGCTCTAGGAGAAGAGACTGAGGATACAGGGATGCCACGGACAACTGGCTGGGAGAACAGAGGACAGGGGATACAGTCAGTGGAGGAGGGGCAGGGGACGTGAAAGGAAAATTGCCCGTGGTGATGGGGTCTGCGCTACCTGTGGAGACCAGGAAGAAGGATGGAAGGCATCACGACAGTAATCTTGACCTCCTGGAGGCAGATAGCACGGTTAATATCCTAGGCACATAATGAATTCTGATTAAATATTTCTTGAATAAACAAAAATACATGAAGGCAAAGGACAGGGTTATTTAGTTCAGTCACTTTCAAACATCTCTCAGCTTCTTTTGTTTATCAGGTTTTCTTGGAAACAGACTTCTGGCAGGACAGCATTTGCCCCTGGTTTACTGGGGAGGTACCTGGGAGCAACACATGTACACGAGCAAGGGCAGCAGGACTGGACAGAGGAAGAATGGAAGCTGGAAGGCAGTTGTGACACTGGTCTCCATCAGGCGCTCTGCGAGCTCTTAGCTGGGCTGGTCTTTGGGGCTCTGTTGTGAGTTTGGGCACTGGGTCTGTCAGGGATAGGAGAATGCCCTATCAGTGGGCTGGGAGCCATCGGTAGGCAATGCTCATGGCAGTTGAGCGCCTCAGTCTAACGTGGGCACAGAGAAGTCCACAGGAAAGCACAGTCAAGTTGTTCTGATTGTAAGTGGGACTGAGAAGCCTACTATACCCTTGCTTTTCTTGCCTCGCTTTCTTCCCCTACAGCAGCTTCTAAGAGTTCACACCCATCTGGGACATGGAAATGGCCCCCAGAAGTGACTGACTTTAATCCCTGAGAGTCTCCTCTCTCAGACCCCAGAGAAGCCCCTTTAGGGGAGTTGCTCCTACTTCCCATGTGAGACCAGCCCTATTACCTTTCACTACCCCCTCAGCTACAGGAAACTCTGGCTCTTCCTCCACCACCAGGGTGCTCTTCCCCGCAGGGAGCCACCCCACCTCAGGGAACCACTTCAGTAGCTCCCATCACCTCTTAAGGGAATATTCTATGACAGGAATGAAAGGACCTGAAAACCACGATCAAGGCTTCTTTCATTATAAGGGACGCATTCCTGTGGAGAATGTGCAGGATTTTATTCTCAGGGAAATCTCCACAGCCTACTTGGCTTCCTCTTTGAAGAACAATATGATTATGGAAAAGAACAGAGAACACCATGCAGATTAAAATCACAAGCTCCTAGGCCTTATCCAAGCCTCGGTGCTGAATTGAGCAGCATTCAGATGCCCTTTAGCCCACCTTCCAATGTGAGCCTTTTCGAAATTGGAAACTTTTTCAAACAAGGCACATTTGCGGACTCTTTCTGCTTTTATTTAAGCACTTCCCTTCCCTGCCTCAGGTTAAGGAGCTCATTCAATTGCCTTCTTATCTGTTTGTTTTTCTCAGAAATTGCTCCTCCACTGAGCGGCTTTGGTAGTTTTCTCTAAATAGAGAATAGCACACTTGAATCACAGCCCTGATATTTTGAAAAAGAAATGCTACTGGCCGTTCAGTGTGGCCCAAGCTTCTATCATTGCTTCTGTCATTTACAAGCTCTTTGGACAGAACGAGGTCAAATTTTGTATTTTTCAAGTTTCTCTTTGCTTCTTCCCGAGCGTTGCCTGCCGTGGGCTCCCAGCCCGCTGAGAGGGGATACTCCCATCCATGACAAGAGGCCCGGTGCCCACACTCACAACAGAACCCCGAAGACCTTTCCCACGCCTCTCTTCACCTTTCTCACCTGCTCAACCATCACCCACACTCAAACACTGAGGGGGATTCTAGGGGCGGAATGTGACCTCCCTGTCCCAGCCTGGACTACTGTTTGCTCCTTAGTTTCCCTCGGCAGTGCATTTGGCTAGATGCCTATTTAGCCCCCTGCTTACTCAGTGAAATCATGCAGACTGGGAGGACTTTAATGATCAAATTTAAGAAAGTGGTTTCAGGACAGTGTTTAGAAATAGAGACATCTTTATTGACACATGCTACAGACCCACAGTTAAGGTCATTTCTAAGAATCTTATGCCAAGTTTTTTCTTTCACCAGGTGCCAGAACAAGGAAGGATGATGTCTAGCAATGCACAAGCATCCCGTCACACAATCAAGAAGCTGAACCACTCAGCAGGAGCTTGGACAAGTTGCCGTCTTGCCTGTCAGATTAACCTTTTCTTCTAAAACATGGACTTTAGAGAAAGCACAGAGATCACTTATGTTTCTAAGACTTACACATTAAGGTTGTAGAAAATAGAATACAAAGGACCTGATAGCTTAAGTGAGAAAGTATTTTATTTCCATGACACAATCCTCATTACTGCTGAGTAATACAGCCCCCAATGCAGTCACCTTCAGTTTTCCGTAGAAGGCCTGACCCCATTACCTCTGACTGTTCTCCCCGGAGAGCCTCTGTGTGGTAGCTCTGCAGAAGAAACTCAGCAGAACCCACATCCCACAGACTTCCCTTCTGCCTTTGTGAAGCCAGTTAATGGCAAGAGTTATCCACCAAAAGACCAAATCAGCAACTGCATGCCAGCCCAGAATGAAACATCTTTCTAACACCGCCATGAATCCCTTTCCCAAAAAAGCTAACTATTTTTTTTTATTTAATCAGTAAACTACTGTCCTCAAGACATTCAGGTTGTTATGCTTGATACGTTCTGTCAACTTGAGGAGTCTAGACGCTTAACTAATAACTCAGCAGTTCTACATCCTTGGGTGAAAAGGGCATGCCCTTCCTGCCCTATGATGTTCATTGTGTCAATCTGAGAAGTTTTGAAGGTTAACTATGTGACTCAGCATGGAGCCAGGGTCCTTACTTTGTATTCATCCTGCCTGTGTAAGAGGAGGGCATGGAGATGGTGTGGGTGTAAATGACCACTCCACCTCAGGCTGGGTAGGCTGCATGCAATACAAGGGGGAACAGGGTTGCTTCACCCCTTTTTTGCTCTTGCTACTTTTGCTATCTCATACCACGTTAAAGTTTTGCCCCTGTGTGATACCACCCTGCCTTGGAGCCAGCTGATTATAGACTGAAACTGCCACAAACTGTAAGCTAAATAAACCTTTCCTTTCATCATTTTAGGCATTGGGTATTTTATCTCAGCAATGAGAGCAAAGTAACCCAGACACAGGTTCAGTCACAGAAACCAAAAGTTTAACTCTTGAAACTACAAGAATATAGCTGCCCCGTGTAGACTCACAAGGATAAATAGGGGGAAAAAAAAAAAAAAAAAAGGAGGATCTATTACCTAGGAAATTTTTAGCAAACTGGAAATTTGACTCAGATATAAAATTAGAGTTGAAAGTTTCTTAAGGGCTTTCTTTTCCCTCTCTCAGTCTACACACTTTCTACTGCTGTGTCCACAAAGATCTGAAAGATATATCCTTCAAAGTCACAACCATCCAATTTGTATAGCTTAACTAGAAGAGACTGCTCTTTATATGCCAGAAATTTCAGGAACCACATGATCAATTAAATTTAGAAATGCCCTGTAGAAAGCACCGCTGGTTTAAATTAGAATCTACAGGCTCATATCACCTCAAACCCTTGTAGAAATGCATCCATCCTGTCAGTCATCAGGTCCAATTAAAGGCAATATGGAGAGATGCTTTTGTGTATTTTCAAGAAAAATTATTTGATGGTTTTATCTATACTAACAGTCAAGAGATAAGATGACCTATTTATAAAATGCATTATGGATAAGCCTAGATCCTGTGATGTTTATAAACCACTCCAGTTTAGAAAATACAAAAATTAAAGACTTTTTAAACTAGAAGTGACTATCTAGTCCCACCTCTTTTATTTACAGATAAATAAACTGAGAACTAAGAAGTTAGACAGGGCAGCTTATAACCACTTCCAAGGATAAATTCAGTAGTAAACAGCCCTTCTCTCCACCCATGTCATTTGAAATTTGACCTGGAGAGAAAGCAGTGACACACAGGAAGAAAGATTCGCCCTGGGTCTCCTCAGTCAATATCCAACGCATTTTATAGTGTGTGCCTAAGAAGGAACAGCACTTATTTTTCATCAGGTAATATTATAACAGGAATTGATGAGACAGGAATCAGTATTCTGTTAGACAGTAAGGACAACCGCCTCAGAATGGAGTCAGGGAACCTAAAATGGAGTCTGCTGAGTCTCAGCTTTCCAGGGTTCCTACAGAAACCTCTGCCAGGCGTCCTTCAGCTGTGTAGGACCTCCTCAGAGCGTGATCAAGGAGGCCACTGGATCAAGGGCCCTGCATGGACAGTGCATGAACACTGCATAGATTGGACCCTAAAGAGTACTTAACCTCCTACACGGCAGAGATTATAGATTATGCCATGCCCTGAGTTCCTCCCTAAACCTTTTTAAAGCCCCTAGGCAAAAAGCCTTCTTGGATATTGTCTTATTTACTTTTCTCTCATTGCTGAGAAAAAATACCTGATGCCCAAAATTAAGGAAGGAAAGTGTTTAGCTTATAGTTTGTGGAGGTTTCAGTCCATGCTTGGCTGGCTCCAAGGCAGAGTGGCACATGGCAGAGGGTAACAGTTCATGGCAACAGGAGACAGCAAAGCAACAACAGCAAAATGGAGGTGCACCAGCTGCAAAGCAGCCTCTTTCCCTCCCTTACACTGTATGTAAATTACCCACCCCAGGGCGGGTGTAGCACTCACATCCATAATTCCAACAATGGACCATGAATCAATCCTAAATCTAGAAGTTGCCCCATGACTGCATGAGGATTTGGAGGGACATGCAGACACAAAGGATAACAGGTATCTTACCCAGAACTCCCTCCAGGAGAGCAGAAGGTTTACTTCTTTACCTTTGTATCTTACTTTCTTGCCTCCATATGTTTTAAATAAATTTATTTACACTCCACCTCCTCAGTCCAAGGTTTAATTCTTTGTCACTGTGAAATATTGCCCTGACATTCCAGTGTGAATATCATAAAATATCATAAAATTGTAAATGAGCAGTAGGTGGCAGATAGAGATGATTAAATGAGCAACCGAAAGTTACTTACTTGGAGATCTGAACTAGCCAGAAAATTTGCATATCGAGTAGTCTGAAGGTAATCACTTCAATAACAGTAAGGAGTGAATGTCAGTTGGGAGCGAAAAGTCAGAAACCCAGAAGTTTTTTTAGTGGAAACAATTGTAAAAAATGTTTAAGAAACATCAACTGAAATATTTTATATAATTAAAGAGTCATTATAAGTTTCACACCTTTTGGCAATTTATTTTCTGTTGCTTTCCTGGTTAGGTTTAGTAAGAAAGCCAAGATGAATGTGTTAGGGTTTTCCCATTCACATGCTTGCCCTGTCTAAGTTATTTGGAAATATGAGGTTTCCTAACAAGAAAGAGATTGAAATCAACTCTTAAACTCTAGAAACCCATGGAAATAGAATCTTCAAATCAGTACTTCAGATAGGGAAATACTTCCTCACCAGTAGGTCTTCTGTTCACAGCTGTTGAAAAATTAATACTTATTTCCATTTAAACGACTTTGCTAAGAAACAGAATAGTAAAAATAATCTTCAGCTTGCCTCCTACAAATAATGAATATAAAAATAGAGTATTCTTAGTGATCCAGTCATCAGTGGCACCTGAAATTATGTCAGTGAAGTAAAGAAATGTTAAGTTCCTCCAGTTGTCAAGGCACAGTTGGCAAAACTGAGATGGAAAATGAAAGGTAGATTATGTCTGGGACAGACAGTGTAAGGAGATGCTAGCCAGTTTTGGTCACAATCTCTTCTGATTTCTTTCTTTTTTTTTTTTTTTTCGAAGTCAAGGATATAGATATAAGAGCAAAGAAAAACTAGAAAGATAAACCATAAAAACTGGAACATACAGCCTATAAAACATCCAGGGAAAATGGAAGTTTGCTGTAGGAAATCTTAACCGGCTTAGTTGACGCCAAACAGTTGTTACTTCTTGAAAAGACAGATAAGAAAGCTCCAAGTGAACTGTAAAATAAAGCAAAATAAATTTAAAACAGATATCATAAAATTGCCCCATTCTCATTATGATTTTATAATAACAAAAATTATGAACATGCGCATTCAACAGGAAAAGACAGAAAAACTTAAACACTAGCAAAACTTTCAAGAAATAACTGCTATAACTGTAGTCTGAGTGGAGCATGAGTGTGAGTAGATAAACCTCAATGACCTAAACAGGCTGCAACTATTCTTTGAAATTTTCATTTTACAAAACCTGAAAGAAGTAGTTTTTAAAAAGAGATTAGATTAGAAGGGTCCAAGTTACAGGACTTTATTTTTTCCCCCTAAATTTTATTCCTACTTCATCAAAGTTCAGATATACATATTTTTTTAAACATTTGAAAGGGCCAAATAATTTTTAATTTAGGAAAATCCTATGGCTTTAGTGCTTGTCTAAAATGGATTCAGCAGCTCTTAGTAACTTTTTAATGGTGGTTTCTTACTAAGACATTTGGAAGATTTCCAGAAAATTTCAGTAAATGTGCATATCCTTTCTATGAACCAAGAAAAGGAAGTCAGAATGCTCATGCCAAATTGCTCCACACTTGCACAAACTGTCTAGGCAATGTGTTTTAACATCAGTATTTAGCTTCTAAAAGTTAAAATGATTCAGAGAAAAATGTACTATTCTTATACCTCATATGGAAACTCTTTTGTTTAAAAACATCTTTTTCATTTGATAGAGTTGGTTGGTAAGACTTAAATCAAAATTGACATTTAGTGGCCCCTAAGAGGGAAAGAATACATGGATAAGATTGGCAATAAATCCTATCAGATAATAGTAGAATCTAGGCTATCAGGTGTTTGCTGTAAATTTTTTTCAATTTTACTATATATTTGAATTTTTTCATAACTAAATTCTGAGGGAAAAAATTAATGTTAAAAAGAATGACCATTCTGAACACCATCAACAACCTCCCCCTAAAAAACCCAACAGCCACAAAAAGGGTTATTTCAGCAGCTACAAGTCAAACCAAGTAGCGAGGAACTTTCACATGACATTGTGATATATGGAAGAGTCGGGTCCAAATTGAAGAAGTATTTAGCAGATACTGGAGATCAGCAAATAGACCAAATGGGTACGAAGACTCAACATTATGCATTTGAAAAATACATAACATAACCTGTTTGCAAAAGCCTGTACCCTGGAGACAGACTAGGTACCCAAAGACTTGGTGAAGTCGAACTCAGAAAGAGAGTAGACTGATACACACAAATTTGGATCAGAAGGATCCAGGACTCTTTCCCCAGTATGTCCATCCCAAAATCTCATTCTCTCCTCTTTACTCAAGAGTAGTGAAGTCTCTATTGGTTGAAAGCATCCGGCAAGAATCATAGGGTTAGGGCCAGGAATACAGCTCAGCAGCACAGGGTCTGCATGGAAATGCGAGGTCATGAGTTCAATTCCTGGTACCTGGGGAAAAAAAGGAATAGAACCACAAGGTTCAGCAGGCAACAGGAAGAGGAAAACCACAAGCTCGAGAGAGCCAGCTGTCATGGACAGATGTGTCTACAGGTGGAGAGGAACAGGTCTGCTGTCTACCTCGAGTTTGCCTAGACGGGCAGGAAAAGCAGCACAGGCCAACAGCGTTGTATCTTCCGAGGCAAGAGCTGTTCTCTGCCCGATTGTTTTTCATCTTGTAGCCCTCTAGGGTTGGGCAGAGAGAAATAGAACTTCTGCAGATAGGGAAAAAATGAATCCTTACGTGTTAACGGTGGCAGATAACCACAGTACAGCAGTTCTCAATATTTTTTACTTCACGATCCCGTCACACTCTTTAAAAATCCCCGAAGTGCTGATTGTTTATAAGGCTCATCTTTCAAAATTCACATTAGAAATTACAACAGATCATGTAAAAAAGAAATAAAATAGATCGTATAAAAGATATTTATGTACTAACTTCTTTTTTTAGAATTTTTTTAGTTGTTACTTTTTCTTGGTACATATTTGCAGTACATAATAACTACATTCCATGTAGGGGGCTGCTAGATAAACATAACATATCTTCATTCTTTTCATGTACATTTTCCCCTCCCACACCCTCTCCACTCCCTCTTCTACTATTCCCTTCCCATTTCCAAAAGTTCTATTTCCTTTTTTTTAAAGTGCATTTTATTTCATCTTATTTATTCTTTGTCTTTCGAGACAGGGTCCCGCTATCCAGTTCAAATTGGTTTTGAGCTCACTTTGCGGCCCAGGCTGGTCTCAAACTCACGGTGATCCTCCTGCCTCAGCCTCCTGAGTGCTGGGATTACAGATGCGCGCCACCACGCCCGGCTCCTTTCCCTATTTCTTCTTATCAGTCTTTTATTTTGCTGCTTATATTTTGCATTGCTCATGTAAGAGAATTCATGTGATAGTTAAGCTGGTGTGGCTGATTTATCTCTTACCATTATGGCCTCAAAGTGCATCCATCCTCCTGCAAGTGACTCGAGTTTACCTTTCTTCGTAGGAGAGTAGTACTCCGTTGTATGTAAATACCACATTTTCTGTAGCCTTTATCTGCTCATAGGTGTGGCCACTTCCAATATTTAGCTACTATGAATTGTGCTGCTATAAACAAACATGTGCATCTAAACAATAAATCTACTACATGGTAACATAAATAACGTAGTTTGATATAATATGTAGTCTCTGGATAATAACACTGTTCGCTCACAAAAGAAAGAGGTGGAGGAAAAAGTAGCTATCTTACTGTAATTACAAAGTGAATTTTAATTTGGTGGACCTCTGAGAGGATCTTATCTCCCTCCTCCTGTGGTCCTCGGCACACAGCTTGAGAACCACTGACACAGAGGCACAGACTAAGACTGTGAGAATATCTGCCCCCGAATTTGCCCTCACATTTGTAAACATCCTAACACATGTAGTGGTAATGAGCTTCCAAGAGAAATGAGTGACGCATTTATTTTGTATATTCTACCCAACGTGGAAAAGAAAAAATAATTTTGAAATAGTAGGTGGATTATTCTCCAGAATTGAGTTCTTTAAGTTTTGCTCTTTCCCTTGAACATTATTTTTAACAATTTAGCTGCATGGAAACAGTTACAAATGATTTACTTGAAATTCCCCTACCCAGCCGACGTGGACAAGTAAGTGGATTAAACCCACCACAAGTCACCAGCAGCTGGAAACTGGCTGATCTTCACCACGTGCTGCACATCTCCTCATGGCCTGTGGGACCTCACTGTGCCAACAGTAGCCCCAGCTACATCTGAAACCAGGATTATTGTTCTTCTGTTCATGATAGTAAATTCTGATTCACTTTCAAACCCAAACAAAACTGTATTTAACAATCTTTTGGCACTTTGAAAACTTATTCCTGTGTTAAAGAAGGTGAGCCATGAGCAGGGAGTAAATCAGAATCTCAGGTAATTAACTGGCCCAGACAGAAACAATACAAAAGTCGTCTATTTTTTAATTTGTTTTTGGTACCAGGAATCGAACTCAGGACCTTGTGCTTGCCAGGCAGGCACTTGTGCCACTGAGCTATATCCCCTGCCCAACAAAGGTCATCTTTGATCATCGTCACCCACAGTCCAGTTAACTGTCTCTGGTGCCCCCGTATTCAAAGATGCCTCTGCTCCTAAACCAATAAGTCAAAAGGCCCTGTCTTTCATGTTAAAACTCAAAGGATATGTATTTATGCAATACTTTCTTTTGTGCTTCACTAAAACAATGAAAAGTGTTAGGACAAACATGATTTGAGTTTCAGTGTGAAGTGCAAGTCATTAAAGAGCCAGAGATGCGTCGTTTATCTTCTGAACATTTCCTCTGTGTATTTACACAGTGCGCTGACACCAGTAACCCAAGAGACAAAGAGGTCTGAGAGAGGAGCTCAATGTAGAGCACTTGCCCGACATGTGCAAGGCCCTGGGTTCCATCCCCAGCACAGAAAGCAAGAAAGCAAGAGAGAAAGGAAGGAGGGAGGGAGAGAGGGAGGGAGGGAGTGAAGAAGGGAGGGAGGGGAAGGGAGGGGAAAGGAAGGGAAGGGAAGGGGAGGGAAGGGAAGGG
>PVLD010018912.1:0-37773 GCA_004027595.1 Dinomys branickii
GGCCCCTCCATTACCCTTCAATAATGAACCCTCGCCTGTGTGTGCACACCACGCTGGCCTCTCTGCTCAGCGGCCTCATCTATGCAGCCCTGCACACCAGCATCACCTTCCGGCTGCGCTTCTGCCACTCGCATGCTGTCCAGCGGCTCTTCTGTGACATCCCCTCTCTGCTGAAGCTGTCCTGCTCTGACACCTTCAGTAACCGGATCACCGTCCTTGTGTCTGCTCTGGTGGTTGGTGGTGGCTGTTTCACTTTCATCATCAAGTCTTATATTCACATCTTTTCCACTGTGCTGAGGCTACCAGTGGGGGCGGATAGGAAAAAGGCCTTTTCCACCTGTGTGCCGCACATTCTTGTGGTGTTTGTCTTCCTCAGCTCAGGTTTTTGTGTCTACCTGGGTCCCTCCTCCACATCTGCCAGCATCGTGGACATGATCCTGTCTGTGTTCTATTCCGTAGTCCCCCCACTCCTCAACCCCGTTATCTACAGCCTCAGAAATGAACAGATCAAGTGCGCCATCAGGAGTCTCATGACAAGGATGTCCTTCTCAGGAAATGTATTCCGAGTCAAGGAGACTTTCCCTATCTAGCTTAGTAATAGTCATGCCCCTGGCAATAAATAGATATAACTGGTTAGAGTTACTATGAATCCCTTATGTAAATTTAATGTCTAAAATGGCGAAGCATAGCAAGATTATTTCCTCCGTTGTTTTGTATAATTTCAATATCCTGTGATACCGCTGATATTATGAAAATCCTTTGCATAAATATCAGCTCAAATTTTCCCACAAAGTCCCATGTGTTTGAATGGTGCTTGCACGGTGGCGCATGCACTTACCCATGGTTCTCCCATGCATGAATTCTCAGCGGGATGTGCTGTGCGGAGGTGGTGTTTAAGCAGACCAAGTGGCTCCTTCAGGAAAACCTTGGACAGTGTCTGTGTTCCCAGCTCCTTCCTTCTGTCCCTGCTTCATGGCTCCTTGGGATGAGGCACATCCATCAGGTCCTTCCAAGGAAGCTTTCCTGCCTTGCAGCCTGCTGAGTGTGCATTGAAACCAGTGGAACTGTAGAGTATTTCCTGCTTTATGTTGTAGATGCTGGTATCTTTTCCAGCAGGGAGAAATTGAGCAGTACAATAATAAAGGCTTTCCACATGCACTGAAATCTCCACCACAATCAGTAGTCCAGTGTTCTGTGTGAAGTAGTTCAGTGCTGGAGTGAACAGCTTGTGACAGCAAACCCTGGAATTTATCCACAGAGCTGAAAGATATCAGCCTTTAAAGGGCTGCAATGTCATCTTTAGAAGAGTTATATGTTAAAATTCCATCCTATAATTATACATGTATCAATGAATATAGAATGTATCATAAATGAATTCATGATGTATCAAATAATATAGAATTAAGATATTCTCAATTAATTTTCAAAGTTCAAATTTTGTATTAGACAAGAAATGGAAGCACCCAGTCACAAATTTGTTGTAAATTAAATATGGAGATTGTGTAATTTTGAGAATGATAAAATATGAATAAAATATGCTGAGAAAATATTTTATGGTGCTGGAGGCCTTGGCAAAGTGATTAGAATCACTTTGAAGGACTTTCCTTTTCTGGCAAGAGAAAAATATCATGCAGTATCCTTGTTATCAAAGAAAAATTTGCTAAAAATACACTTACTACTTTGAGGATATATTTACTTATATGTTTTAAATTTTGTTAGATTTATTAAATGGATATATATGGGATCTATATTTCCACTGGCCAGGTACAACCACATTCATCTTTGTTATGGTTGATACACCATGTCAATTTGAGTCTAGAAGCTTAACTAAGTAACTCAGTAGTTCTACGTCCTGGGGTGAAATATATATGGCTTACTCTTCTCTGCCAGTCTTCCCTTGTGCTTTTGTTGGATGGCTGTTCTGCCACCATTAACGTTTGCCCTCGCTATGTGCCACTTTACCTCAGAGTCAGCTAAATAAAAACTGAAACCTCTGCAAACTGAGCTAAATAAACCTTTCCCCCCTTAATTTCCAACATTAGATAATTTGTCTCAACAACAACAAGAGATAACCAAGACAATGTTCATGCCTCAGACCTTTTGTGAGTTAAAGTGGTGTCATTTTGATTTTGGTGAATCTGTGTACATGAAAGTTTTATTCTGAGTGCTGAGCATGTAGCTCCATAGTAGAACACTGCCTGGCCTGCACAACAGCGTGGAATCAACCTCCAGTTCTGCAGAACTTTTGTCTTGGAACAGTGTCAGCCACCTGCGCATGACTGCACAGAGCTGTAATCCCAGCGGGGGTGGGGGGGTGCTGAGGCATCAGGAACATGAGCTCAGTGAAACTTGGATCACATAGCAAGACCCTGTCTCAAAACAAACAACCAAGCAAAGCAGTATTAGCCATGATCCCTATTTTAAATGAGTAATAGTAGTAACTGTAACACCTTAGTGAAAGGAAAATGGTTGTTCCTGGTTCACACTATTTACTACATACAGGCTGGGGTAAAGTGGTCTGTGTGATATACAGCTGACAAAAGCATTGCAGAAGGGTAACAGTCATGCTGAAATACAACTTTTAAATATTTACAAAAAATTGAAACAAATATTTACAAAAATGACACAAGCTGGAGAAATTGATAGGATCACTTGCCAGTGCAAAGCACAGTGAGGACCGCACCTCAGGGCTGACGGTACCTGTCACTCCATCCTCTCACGGGCGTGGGCGCGGCCCAGTTGCCTTTTCAGTGCAGGCGACAGGAGTTTCAAAGAGCGTCCAACACTTGGGGAACACAGTGCTGTACGTGCTTCTGAAGGAACTCAAGGTGTATCTTGAAAATACAGGTTAATAGTAAGTAATGTAAATGTGTGTGTGTGTGTGTGTGTGTGTGTGTGTGTGTGTGTGTATATGGAACTAATATATACATTATAATGTCTAGGAGAATCACAATAAAAAGATAAACCCCTCAGGAAGAATTTCTGATGTACATTTGAAAGCAAAGGGAGTCATAACAGAATTTAACTGTCTGAAAAGTTGATATCAATTCTTTGAGTGTGTTGAAAGTTCTCAGCCTGAGGGTGGGCCTCCTGAACCTAGACGCAGAAGAGGGCACATGTGCTCTACATGCTCCTCCATGTCACTCTGTGGCCCTGTGCATTCTGGACCTGGGCCAGTGTGCACCGGCTGTCAGAGGGGCAGTGCAGGCACTGCCACACACATGTAGGGAAGAGGACACCTCACACCCGTGGACACAAAGGTGATCAATCTGTCCTGACTCAAAGATGAAATGTGAGGTTCTGAAGCCTTCAGGAGATTCAACTGTTATGAGTATTGAATAATGCATGCATTGTTGTAATAATCATTTTAAGATAGAATTTGATACGAATTGTGCAAAGTCCTTTAAAGGCATTATTGTAGCAGCACCAGCAATTTCATGAGACTGGTAACATTTCTTGCATTAACAACTGAGTGTTCGAGTTCAGAAACCTGCATGTTTGTCAAGGAGATTCAGCTGGAAATAGGCAGAATATGGATCCCTTTGGGTATTTATTGCTTTGCAAATCTTCATCTGTTGACCTCTGTCATTATTACTCCTCCTCAATGTCTGTGCTGTTCACTTGATGTGTGTCCCTCGAGTAGAGGTGCAGTCACTGTGCTGTGCAGATGCTTAGGTTGCCTGTGCCTCTTGTGCTTCAAATAACATGGAGAAGAGTGAGGCATCCAGGTTTGACCTCTTCTGATGCTCTTCCACTTTGTTTCACAGTCATTAATATAATAAGGATATTGACACCAACATTTAAATGTCCCCAGATCTGAACAGTTCTTTTTGAAGAACAAAGAGATGCAGAAAAAGAAGTCTTTCTTTAAATTCTACTGTGAATCTAACAACTTTGTCTGTGTTTATATGTTAAACCACTGACTCAAAACAATCCTCTCTAATGTATAGCTGTGCACGACAAAGAGCTAAACTTAGACTAAAGTTCAGTGTGCTCTAGATTTCCTTCTTCAGTGAAAGCAAATTAGTGGTTGCATTTTACAATATGCAGTAGTGATGTTTACATATATATTTGCATATATATACCTTGATGCTAGTGTAACTGTCATTCACACTGAAATACAAATGCTAATCATTCGCCAAAAGTTTATATATTTTGTCTGATAGATAATATATTATATATCATGAAATATAATTGTAATTATGTAAACACAACTAGATATAGAATTATGTGAACTCAGAGGGTACAGGATCAGGCACCAGCACAATGCAGAGACAAGCACCTAGACACACGCTGGCACTGAATGCTGTCCATAGAGGGAGACAGACTCATGATGCACACCCCTGAGCTGATCTGTCCTCATATGCTTAGCTCTAGAGCACCCACATGAAGCCAGTGTGTTTTATGTCTCGGTGTCCATTGTTCCCTGTATCTCAGTGCTTCTTTTCTTCCCAAATTTGTTCAGCAAAATATGAGAAACAGCAATGCTAAGAAATAGCTTATAGGGGAAGATATAAGAGAAATATATTTCTTTAAAAGGCACATTGTAAACACGTTTCTACTGATATGCTATATGACTTTAGATTCATTGTGTTGCCAATACTAAAAAAATGTATACAAATATATGATGTTGATTTACCTATGTCATAATCATAACACAATTGAGCCATTGCAAACTACATATTTGTATATTTATGGGAAAGTTAAATTCTGTAAAAATTCACAAAACTATAAATATCAATTTGGGAAATATCTCATAATCAATAGTATGAAACTGGACAAACTTAGATATCTGAATACATAAAGCAATTTGAGAAACAGCTGGCTTTTCCCAAATTTCAATAATGCTTTAGAAGTACTAATTAATGTATTCTTATTGGACTGTAATAAAAATTAGAGAAAAAAGAGAATTTTATTATTCACGTATGAGGTCTTCATCACTTTTGAAACATTGAATGCAAGATATATAAATGCATAAGATTTCACAAGATTGGCCTATAATGGCCACTTACAGAATCAAGTGTGGAAGACTCCAAAAGGACTGAGTGCTGTAGACCGGAAGGATCCCTTCAAGGGCCTGGAGCTCACTGTAGTGTCCTGAGTGAGTTCAAATCAGGAGGCTGAAGGGTCTGTGCTGTAAGGTTAAAGGGCTTCTTTTGGAGGCTGAAGAGTCTATGCTGGAAGCCAGGACATGACATCCAAGGTGGAAGTGAAGACTGCACCTCCTCTGCATGAACACAAGGTAGCCTTCTTCTTTGGTAAGTACCCTCAGCCACACCAGAACTATGCTGATCCTATTAAGTTGGTCGTTCCTTACTCAAGTTGACACCATCAGTTAAATATAATGTCATGGAAATAGTCTCCAAGAAGAAATATCCAGTTATTCTTTTTTTTTTTTTTTTTGGCGGTACTGGGGATCGAACTCAGGACCCTGCGCTTGCTAGGCAGGCGCTTATTCCACTGAGCTATACCCCCAGCCCCTCCAGTTATTCTTGCGTTAATAGTACTTGGGATATGTGTTAATTGAATTCATTGTGGAACTAGGATATAGATAAAGGCATATTTATTGTTTTTACACCCTCCTCCATCTTTCATCCATCCTTCCCTGAACTCCCTTCCCATCTCATTTTACAGTGATCCATGTGTATGTAGATTTGCAACAGTACAATTCTCAGTGGTTATATTATAGAGACATCCTCTGTGACCATGAAAAAATGAATGGACATAGAAAGTAGTATTTGCACACCATGAAGCACTACTGTGCTGCAAATAAGGTTAAATGTGAGTCATTTATGTGAAATAGAAGCACCTGGAAACTATAAGTTAGGTGAAATAAGACAGGCATATATGCTTAAATACTCATGTTCTCTTATATGAGAAGCATATGTTTCACCATGTTGTTTCTGTCTTGAAGATAGTCAACTGTGCTTGATATTCTTTAAAAATGAAAGTCAAATGAAACATTTTCTCTTCTTATTTTGCACGTGTCAGGCATTTTGTGTCAGCAAAATGAAAGCAGCCCAATACACAGGCAACTGGGTGCTGGTCCTAGAACAGGAGAGTTCTCAAGCAATTGGAAATTTCCCCAGTGTCCCTCTCACACCCTGAGACTTTGCTGGAGAGTGAGACAAATGGCAATGAAGTAAGTAACCTGACAGGAAATTTCAAGGCAGCTCAATGTTTGGTCTGTGGCACAGGTACTTCTTATTATATATTTGTCCAGATTTACAGTAAAAATTAAAAGGAAAACTCTCATTTGAAAAGTTTGCTCTATCAACAGAAAGGAAGAATCAGTAAAGTTAGGTCATAGAAAGTGTAGCTGCTAACAACATTAGCAGTAAAAATAAGTCAAATTTTATTGGAGCAATAGTTAAGATGGCTGAGGGCATCGTGGGAATCAGCAAGACCACACACTTCCTTGGCTGATGAGTGTAAAAAGAGAGAGCTGATCTCTTGTGAATATTTCACTTTGAGACGAAAGCCCCACAGGGCCTTGCTGAGATTAGGCTGTCTAGAGAATTGGTTCTGCTGGATTTGATTCATAGTCCTTAACCATCCAGAAACTCAGAGACAAGTGCAGCCATAATCCAAAGACAGGGATCTTCATAAGGGTTGATCTATGTTGCCTATCTTGGCATCATCCATGAGGTGCTGGTTTTACTTGCAGCTTAAAAATTCCACTCAGAATTGAGAAGACCTGCAAGTCTAGGGAGTGCACCCCTGAAAGGGAAGAGCATGAACATCTGTGAGTAAACTCCACAGTGCTGTAGAGAACCCAAGAATGTGTGGAAGTTGAGAATGTGCAGTGTCTGTCAGAAGCCACATGAAGCAACCAGAGCCAACCTTAGAGAGAGACCATCCAGGGTACAGACATCAGTGCTGTACGGGGTGGGATGTCCAAGAACTTTAAAGCTCACATCTCACTACAGTGTCTCCCAGGTGCGAGATATGGAAATACAGACTTAAATGTTGCTTTGCTGGAATTTGTTCCCATTCCTTTCTGTCACCATTCCCCCCTTTTAGAATGGGAATGTGACAATGCATTTTGGAACGATTTTACAATCTTTTTGATATTTGCTGATTCTCAAAGGTACGAAATTTCCCTGAGTCTCAGAAGATATCTTGAATGTGGACTTTTAAGACTGCTGAAAATGTTAAACCTTTAGCAACCTGCAGGGATGGACTAAGTGCACTTTACCTAAATAAATGAATGTAAGTCTTTCGAGAGCCAGGGGGAAAAATACTATGGTTCAATCTAGAATGTTCACAAAGCTATGTGTGTTTCCATTTGGGGTTTTTGCACTGTGGTTCTATCATGGGGCCACTAAGCTGAATTTATGGCAGAGATTCAGCTCGAATGGAAGAGATAGGTCTTTGCTCACCGCTCAGAAGGTTGGAACCCCTCTGGCTCCTCCCCTGGCTCTCTCTTTCTTGATTGCCATGATGCAAGTCACTGCCCGCCCACCGCCCTTCCTCTGAAATGTCTTTCTCGAGAGTCACCCAGCCATGAACCCAAAGTGTAAGTCACAATGAAACTTTCCTTCTTCCCAGTGTTGGTGCTGGGGAGCAGGTCCCACAATGAGAAAGTCACTTACAAATACATGCTGTGAACAGGAGATATAGTTGCAGTGACCTTCAGAAAACACAATCTATCATATGTCACACATTAGACACATCTTTTTCCTTGCTAAAATGAACCCACAATTTCCTTATGATCTACTCCTCTCCATAAAAGCTCATCCTGTTATGACATCAGGCTCTGGCAGCCAGAGTTCCAGAGCTCATCATAAGAAGATGCAGGGACAAATGAAATGCTTCAGGTGAGTCTCTTCTATCAGTGCTGAATGTTCCTTGTGTATCTAAAGAACAGTGAATGAAAGACTGAGTTACCTGTCTATGGGATATGCACTGGTGATTACAGTAGGCACCCTTACT
Source organism: Dinomys branickii (assembly GCA_004027595.1). Lineage (NCBI taxonomy): Eukaryota > Metazoa > Chordata > Mammalia > Rodentia > Dinomyidae > Dinomys > Dinomys branickii. Next base: position 7,936 of record PVLD010018912.1, read on the forward strand.
CAAAACTGGTAAAAGAAAATCTCTGCCATTAATTTTGGTAACCCAGAATCACAGCTGAGCACAACTCCTTTGTTGAAGACTCATTCCTGCCCCAGAGAATACATCTTCATGGCTCTTGGCTTCACATCATGAACACTTAGATATCTTTACATAGTTCTCCGTTTTGAAAAACAGTGATTAAAAGAATAACCAGGGTTTATTATAAAGCAGACTTTTCCATCTGATCCATTAACAACTGATGACACTCTTTTCACTATAGAGTACTTCTTTTCCTGCATGTTGACATCTAAGAACTCATTGACTTCTGATACCACCTGAGTGCCAGGTGTCTCCAAGACCATGACCAGGTCCAATGACTGCTTGAAGTTTATGCACAATTCTCAAAAGCCATGGTGACCACTCATGATACTCTTGTAGGAGGACTTCCAGAACTGCTACAGAAAGTGTTGTGGGAATAATTGAATCAAAATTATCCAGGAGCTCAGGAGAAGAAATGAAATGTTATTGATGTTCCTAGATGCTGAAGAAGTTATCTCCAAAGTCCAAGGTGAGGTTTACAGAAAGTGTGTCTTTTTATGAGCTGGTGAACATAAGTTTCAGGAATGAGATGAGCTCTTAATCAAGGGTCATGGTACTATAGGTATCTTGTGGTGAGTGCAGCTGTACAGTGTTGTTTTTAGCACATTTGTAGAAGTTTTAGTTTGATGACAATTTATATACCTTATATGAACTCAGGGCCAGAGAACAGCATGACTGCAGCTTTATTTAACAAATGGGTTGCAACTAGGTCAGGATTTATGTTTCAAAAGTGGCAAGTATTATGAGATGTGTGTGCTCAAAATGAAGGGGAGGATTTTGAGGGGATTAATGGCAATGTGTCTTTTACTGTGATAAAATTTATTTAGATGTTCTTTATATACTATGTCCATGCCTCAGAGTTTGGAATTAACAAAAAGAAGAGCAGCATGGGGCACAGAAAATGGGACCATGAGTCAGCTTCCTCTTGTCCTCCTCGTGTGATCAGATACCCACCACTTCTGCCAGTCATGACAAATGGACACATGCATTGAGTATGTCAGCTAGCCAGATGAATCAGAGCTTTGATATTCAGGTTTTTAATTTAAGTGTGGTCATGGAAACAAGGGTAATTGAGAAGGGCTGATATTCATCTGCAGGTTTTCCTATCTTCCCTATGGCTGTGAACTGCATAAGGTCCAAAACCCAAGTTACACTGAGGGTATTGGCTATCTTAATCAGCTCAGAGGCCTCAGGTAAACACACACATTCCTCTTAAACAGAATATTCAAAGAGCCTAGAGATCAGATTCCTGTAGCTGAGATGAAAGAAAGCATCCTTAATTTAGAAAGGATTAGTCCATCATTACAAAATTTTCTCACGTTTATGGTGGCCAGAAAAAAAAAGTTAAACATTGGGGATTTCTATGTATTGTACTCATATTTATTCCATCAGAATGATAAAAGAACATCAAAGTAAACTTATGTGCCTTGATTCCTTTATCAATGTACTATGTAACAAAATCCTTAAAGTACTTGGAAGTCCCAGTAGAGCTAGAGAACTACAGTAGCACTCAACAATGTGTTATAGATTACTTTTCTCATTGCTGAGGCAAAACATGATGCACAAAATTACAGGAGAAAAGATTTTTTTTTAAATAACAGTTTGCAGAAGTTTTGCCTATAATTGACTGGCTCCAAGACTGATTGTCACATGGCTGGGGAGCAACAATTCAAGGTGGCAGAACACAGCAAAAGCAATAAGGAAATCAGAGAGAGAGAGAAAGACAATACTTTCTGTCCTTTATGTTTTGTGCAGTTTATCAGGATTAGGTGCCAATTCAATCAGAGAACCAATCCAGCAATCACTCACCCACCCTTAATATCAGTGCCCTTACTCTCAAGATTTCACTAAAAATCAATCATACATTCTAGATTCAGCCTTCTCTAAAACTACGCTATGGACTTATGAGGCTTTGGGGAGTCATCTAGATGCCAATTTTAACACTCCAACCTGGCCTCTCCAGACTCATGCTCACTTCCTTATGTAAAACGCATTTAGTGCATCTCTAAGAGTTGTCAAACTCATAACAGTTTCAGCATTCCTAAAAAGTACAAGTCCCAAGTCTCTACAATTTAAGGCCAGGTTTTAGCTGTGAGCCTCTAAGAAAATGAAAAGAAAGTTAAATACTTCCAACACTAAATAGCACAAGATAAATATTATCATTTCAAAAGCTACAAATATGGGAATACAAAGAAATGATGCCAAAGAATGCCCAAATTCCAGTAGGACAAACATTGAGTCCATTGGTTCTATGTTCAACTTCTGAGTCGATGTGTGGGAAGTTGTGAATTCCTAAGGGTTTGCTTGGCTCCAAACCCTTGTGGTTGTGGTTGTAACTCGCATGGTTTCTTGCTGGGGCCTGCTCTGTTCTCTCTTGCAATTTTCCCCAGACAATTTATGATCCTGGCTTTTTCAAACATCTGGAGTTTCCACTTCCTTTTTCACTTTGTACTCATAGCTTCATATACTAACTTTTTGGGATTCATTTCTCTGCCTTCTGAAATATGGATGGAAGCCTTCTTGACCCCACAACTGTTGCATTCTGCATATACATAAAACCATGACCACATCAGTGATGCGGCCAAAGTTTGCCAACAGTTGGAGCATTAGTCAGGCTTTCTTCTCCCTTAGTTGTAGAGGTCAAATGCATAGATCTCTGGTTACTCTTAATCCAAATCTATGGAAAAAATTCTGTAGAACACTGCAATTCTGGAACTTTGTGCTCTGTGGCTTTTTTTTTTATCACAGCAAAGTCTTTCACTTTTGCAAGTTTGAAGCTGCAAAGAATGGGATCCTGTTGTTTCTTATGATGCCCTTAGGCCATCTTTTAAATTCTCCTATCACTTCTTACCAATCAAGATCTCCTGCATTCTAACTTTGGAGTCTACAGCTCAACTAGTTTCCTATCTGACCAAATTCACAGTATTTTGCATCATTCTTCTGGGCTTCTTTTTCTTGATTCCCACCATAAATTTGTCTCAAAGTACCCAACCATAACCATGAAATTCCTTCAACATTAGATTGTCTTGAAATTTCTTCTGCCAGATGAATTAGTCCAACACTCTTAATGTCAGTCTTAGGCAAACTCTGTGGACAAGAACAAAGTGAAGAAAAACTTTCCATCAGGCCATACTCTAGGGTTCAGCAGCCAGTGAAGCATTACTTCTCAGCAGAAATCTTTTTAGCCCTGTTCTTATTGGCAACATTTCCATCGCCAGTCTGGTCTTCTGAGCTTAGATCAGAATTTCTCATCAACATTAACTATATCCTCATAAGTTACAGCTCTACTTTTTGTCAACTGGCATCACCAAACTTTTCTTAACTATTACCCTTCCAAGATATTTTGCCTCAGAAGTATCTAAGGCAGGATTTAATACCAAGAGTGGGGTTACTGCACTGATATTACATGGCACTGTGACTCAATAGTCACTGGAACTTACTTGTGGGAAGAAGAGCTAACAAAGGTACAGGGATGCCACCTAAAAAAGTACATCTATAACACTTTAGACTACTTGATGGGAGATCCTGGTTAAAGCTAAGAAGTCCATAATATTGGTAGAAATACTGCCAGAAAAGACTGGCAAAGGAAGTTTCTGCTGGGAAAAAGGACTACATTGACTGTTGGATTCCAGATGTCATATTATAGCTTGGCAGAAAGTTAATGGATGAAAGATTAATTTGGCTCACAATTTATAAAAGCTTTTGTCCATAGTCGGCTGGCTCCAAGGCTATGGTAGGTAATCATTACAGAAAAGAAATAGTTCATGATGAGCAGAAGGTAGCAAAGCAACAAGGGACAACCACCGTTCTTCCTGTCCCCTGTATCTTATCCAGACCACTTAGGGGGAGTAGAATTCATACCCTTAATCCCACTGACCTTGGGCCTAGCACTGCACTGTGAAACAATCCCAGAATCAGAGTATATCTCCAGCATTTCTGAAACAAACCCCATGTATGACTGCAAGAAGCTTTAGGAACATCTGTACACAAGACATAACAGCCTTCTTGGTATCTTTCTGAATTAAAAGTACTATACCACAGCGATACAAGCATACCTATGTTGATATAGGCAGCATATACAGACACGTCTTTATATGCAACATATATTTATACGTTTATATGTTAAATGTAGCATATACATTTATATATGCACACATTCTAGCTGTTAAATCTTAGGAATAGCCTAAATTCCCATCAACCAATGAATAGATACTGATTTTTATCTATACAATGGTGTACTATTCTGACATAAAAAAGAGTAACCTTGAGGCATTTCTAGATAAATGGATGCAGCTAGAAACAGTAGCGCTAAGGGAAACAAATCTGACACACATGTGTAAATACCACAGTGTTTCTCTGGTGTGAGAAATGGAGAGTGTAAATAAGGACCAACTTGTATAATCAATATTCAGAATGGAAAGAAAATGTCAAATGGGAGGGGGAATAAGGGAGGGAAGCGGGGGAAAGGAATGAAGAGATAAGAGGAAAAGAATGCAAGAAAAATTTATTTGACTCACTGTTTTGAAGCTCCAAGATTGGTTTCATTCTGATGAGCACCTAATGGTGGATGACATCATCATAGGAGTGCAAGGAGAGACTATATGGTGAGAAGAGAAACCAGTGCTTATCTGCAGGAGCACTTTTGCTCTTTTAAACAACCATCTCATGAGAATTGGTATAGTCTCCGTGAGTATATTAGTTACAATGCAGTAATTCCAATGACCTAACCATGTCTTCCAGTAACCCAAAGCCTAAAGGACTAATGATTTTTAACATCAATAAACTGAGGATCAACATTTTAACATATGAGCCCTTGTGGAACAAACCACTTCCAGGTATGGACATCTCCATGTACAGTTTCTTGAAACTCCTTCCAACTTCACCATTTGCACATGCTGCTGTTATTGTGTAATAGAATTTCCTCCCATCTCAAGCTAATGTTTTTCCTGTATAGCAAGCCAAATATGTCAGTATCTTTCTAGATTCTGTGGTTTAGTAAATCCGGAAATGCACAGTGGGGAGAGTGGCTGTCTTGTTCTTTAGTGTCTGGGAGACTGTGACTCAGAGCTAAAACACACAGGAGGGAACTTTACTGCAGTTTCTGGCAGCTAATGTTGGTTGTCAGTGTGGTCATCACCTAGGGATGCGCCCAAGCCACTGGCCAAGGGTTTTCTGTGCCCAGAACTCTGTGCACTCTACACCTCTGAGGGTGGGCATCCTGCTTCTATGAAGCTACAATTCCAGGGGCAGCCACTCTTCTGAGTCAGGTGGAAGCCACATACACCTTGAAAACCAAGTATGGGAAGGAGAGGACACCATTGGCTCGGGGAATCCCACGTGCTCCCCAGGCCGGGAGAGATGCTGAACATCGTAGGGAGCAAGGGTGTAAGGAAAGCGTAGTTTTAATTATAGGTGATTTTTCAGAATGTGTACATTCCATTTTTACTTACACTTCAAGACATTTAGAAAATAAATATTGAGTATTCATAGTTTGTTCTCTTTTCAAATTTATTGGCTCACCAGTTAAAAGTTTTTCTGATTGTCTCATTGTTTTCACGTATTTCCATTTTCTTCACATTCTTCTTTCTTTCCTTTCTCACGTCTGCCACATTTTTAAATTTTTATTTTATTTTATTGGAATAGTCCAGATGTGCAGTACGTGGCTTCCAGGCCTCCCGTGCAGTTGCCGTGTGCAGAGAGCACACCCCCTCCTCCTTCACCCTCTACCCCTGTCCTCCTCTCTCCTCCCTCCAGCTTTTGGTCCCTTTCCACCTTGAGCTGCTGCCCTGAGTCCTTCCATTTTGTGTTTCTTACTTACGGAGGTTTGGGCTTGCTCAAGTAATTATACCTCTTTTTTTTTAACTGTTCCTCTTCACAGAAAATGAACGTGCCAGTTTTTCCATTATTCGTTTAATACTTCAATTGATTGCATATAATTCCTAATAAGAACTGAACATCTTTATAATGCTGTGCGATTTTCCTCTTCACCAGCATTCACTTAATGTTAAAAGATGTGACATGTGTGTTATTGTTCTTTTAACGTTGATATATTACTCCTAGATACTTTCCTTTCAGGTACATTTCAGCGAGTTCATGATAGAGTTGTGAAGTCAACCTAAATGGGAATGAACACATAACTTCAAGTTATGGAAAAATGGAGAATGAAATTATAATATTTAACCATGTGTCTAATTTTAAAAATTATATTTGGAACAATTTTATATATTGTTACTGACATATCTGTAAGCTTAAAACTATTAGCAAGGACTTAAAGATTGCATGTCAAATGAAGAATTGTAATGAAAAAGTTAAATGGAAAGTAGATTTAGACATGGTAAGAGAGTCAAGATTAAAATTTTCTGTCAGGGAATGCTTGCTTCCATATTCAATAGATGGGAAATAATATGACACAAAATTGATATTTTGTAGATAGCATTCTGGGTAGCATAATACTGGGGATAGTATTCATAAAATTCATTTTTTTCTGCCTTTTAAATATACAGAAATGTCTTTCAGATTGATTAGAGATATAAAAATACATAATAGATTTCCATAGAATTGATTGCATAGAATCTGAAAATTCCACATAACAAAATTTACTTCTACGGCAAAGCAGAGATGTGCTGTTCTATCTATAAAAGTCTCATAATTTATTATTGTAGTCATAAAAGTTCAGTATATCCACCAGAGCAGCATATCATGGCCAAAGTCAACAGGCTGATAACAGATGAAAAGAACCTGGTGGCAGCCAGGGATGGCGACCCAAGCCTGGAATTCATACCTCTCCAGTGATGGAGTCCAGCCCGAGGAACACAAACACAGGGAGACCTTGTCTCAAATTTAGGAAAGGCTCAGGCTGTGTCTTGGTAGTAGCGTTCTTGTGCAGCATGCAGGGAGCCTGGATGGAACCCTCAGTAGCCCTCACAAACAGCGTCACACACAGTCACTTTTCTCCCATAAAACAGACCAATAATACACTCCACCCATCTTTGGGAAGGACCATATGCGATTCTTAATCTGAGATATAGCAATTACATAACAACAAAATATCATGTTGTATCCAACAATCTAGTAAGATATCAAAGGCTGAGTGATGCTCACTAAATGATACTGAAGACATGGAAATTTAGAATTATAAGATCTGCATGTGGACCTGTGGTCTGAGGACAGCATTCCAGAGACCAGCCTGCTGGTGTTATAGCAGCTTACACTGCATGCAACATAGAAATCAGAACTGCTATGGGTACAGAACAAATGCACAGGGTCAGAGTAAGGGAAATGATACTGGTAAACTATAAATTGTATTAAGTTGTTAATATTTGCCCTTCAATATATGTTAATCAAACAGAAACTATTTATTCTTAAAACAGAAGCCCCAGTGTAAGCAATTTGAGACAGAAGAAAATAAATAACTAATGTTGTTGTGAGTGTGCTTTCATAGATCTGTAACCTCAGCTACTCTGAAGGCTGAGATAAGAAATTAGTGATTTGGGGCTGGGGATATAGCTCAGTGGAATAAGCGCTTGTCTAGCAAGCGCAGGGTCCTGAGTTCGATCCCCAGTACCGCAAAAAAAAAAAAAAAAAAAGAAATTAGTGATTCAAGGTGAGCATGGGTAACAAGTGAATCCTTCTCTCAAAATAAAAAAAGGAGGATAACGACCTTGGCTTTTCTTTATTGGTAAGTTTTCAATTATATTTTCAGTTATATTGGTTGATTTTCTACCAGAAATTTAGAGAAGAACCAATGTCACTAATGCTGAAACTCTTGAATGAAATGGAAAGAAAGCAATTCTCATTAACTTATTCCTGGGGGCAAATATCACCCAGACACCAAATCCAGAGAAAGTTCCAGCCAAAAAAGAGAACAACAAGCCAAACTCCCACATGAACATAGATGCAAATTCCTCCATAAAATAATAGCAAACAGAATGCCGCAACTCATCAAGGACATTATACACCATGACCATGTGGGATTAAACCCAGGAATGCAAGAATGATTCAATATACATAAATCAATAAATGTAATACAGCATATCGACATAGCTGAAACAAAAATCACATGAGTGTCTGAATAGGTAAAGGAAAAGCTTTTGACAAAGTCCAACACAAGTTCATAATGAAAACTCTACAGAAAATTCAAATAGATGGTTTTCATTTCAATTTGATAAAAGCCATCTATGAAAAGCCAACAGATAAGATCATACTGAATGATAAAAAACTGAAAGCTTTCACTCTAAAATCAGGAGCAAGACAAAGGTGTCTGCTATTACCACTCATATTCAATATAGACCTGAAAATATTAGTCAGAGGAATTAGACAAGAGAAAGAAAGAAAGGGAATCAGGATAAGAAAGGAAGAAAAATTCTCATTATTTGCAGAAGAAATGATACTTTTCATAGAAGACCTCAAAAACTCCACTAAAAGATTTCTAGATTTAATAACTGAATTCAGCAGTATAGCTGGATACAAAGTCATCACTCAAAAATCAATAGCATTAAAAAATAAAAATAAATACATAAATAACAACCCTGTGTGTATGTAACAAATTCTCAGAGAAAAAAATTAGGGAGGCCACACCCTTCACAATAGCATCCAGAAAACAAATACTTAGGAATCTACCTAACAAAGGAAGGAAAAGATGGATACATTGCACTTTATAGCACTCTGAAAAAGGTGATTGAGGAGGTTTGCAGAGAATGGAAAGATATCCCTGGCTCAATGACAGGAAGAACCAACATAGTGAGAATGACTCTACTCCCAAAGTTCTTGAGCAGATTTGATGCAAACCCAATCAAAATATCATTATCATACGTCACAGATCTAGACAAAACACTCCTAAAATTTATTTGCAACCAGAAGAGACCTACAATAGCAAAAGCAATCCTTGATAACAAAGGCATCAAGTGGTGTCTTAGTTACTCTTCTCTCCTTGCTGAGACAAAATACCCAATACCCAAAATGAAGGCAGGAAAGGTTTATTTAGCTTACAGTTTGTGGAGGTTTCAGTCCACAATCAGTTGGCTCCCGGGCAGGGTGGCATGGCATAGGGGCAACAGTTTAAGGTGGCAGAAGACAGAAAAACCAGCAAGAGTGAAAAGGAAGGAAGCAAATCCCTTTTCCTCCCTTAAATTGTATGTTGGCTGTCTGCCCACACCTACACCATCTCCAGGGTGCTCTTCTTGCACAGGGTCAGGATGAATACAAAGTAAGGTCCCTGGCTCCTTGCTGAATCATACAGTTAGCCTTCTAAACTTCTCAACTTGACACAATAAACTACATTCTAGAGCAGTATGAGCATGTCCTCTACAACCCACGATATAGAACTGCTGAGTCATTTAGTCAAGCTACTAGACTCCCCAGGTTGACACAATGTACCAACCATAGCAGGGGCATCACATCCTCAGACCTGAAATTATACTACGATGCTAATATGATAAACTTGGCATCATACTGGCAAAAAGAAAACCTGAGAATTAATGGAACAGAATAGAATATGCAGATGCAGCCCCGAACACACTCAGCCACCTTATCTTTGGCAAAGCGGCCAAACACGTCCACTTGAAGAAAGATAGCCTCTTAAATAAATGGTGCTAGAAAAACTGGCTTTGCACATTCCAAAAACTAAAACTGGACCCACGTCTATCACGATGCACCAAACTAAAGTGAAAATGGATCAAATATATAAATATTAAGACATAGATAAACTATTATCTATTATATCATTATATTATATTATATTACCTGTTATAAAACATACAAAGATAAAATATTAACGTTAAGTCTACTGGAAGAAAAATTAAGTAGAAATCTTGAAGACATACATATAGGAGGAATCTACATGAACAAAACTGTGACTACGTAGGAAATACTACATAGAATAAATGATTGGGGTCTCACCTTACTGAAAAGCTTTTGTACAAGAAAATAAAATGAGTGAAAAGACAACCCACAGTGAAGGAAGAAAATTGTAGGCAGTTGTCCCTTGCACAAAGGTCTTCTATCTGGAACATATAAAGAATTGAAAAAAATGAGGTCTGCAAGTTCAAAGACCCAATACTGAAATGGACACCTGAGATGAAGATACATTTCTCAGATGAAGAAACACAGACGGAAAATAAACACATGAAAAAAGTTTCAATATCATTGTTCATCTAAGAGGTGTAAATTAAAACAATGCTGAGATTCATGTCACTCAGAATGGCTATCATCAAGAAATCAACCACTAACAAATTCTGGAGGGACTGTGGGGAAAAATTAACCCATCTCCACTGTTAGTGGGAGTGTAGACTGGTGCAACCACTGTGGAAATCAATGTACAGATTCCTAAAAAGAGAAAAACTAGCATTGGAGGTCCCATTCAATCCAGCTATTTCTCCTGTGGGTAATCTTACAGAAGAATTGAAAACATCACACCAGAGTGACATATGTGCACACATGTTCATAGGAGCACAATTTGTGAAAAGCTAAATCTTGGAAACAACACAAATGTCCATATATTATAAGAAGGATAAACAGATGTGGATTTTTTATACAATGGAGTACTAAGCCACAAAGAAGGATAAACTGGAGACTTTTATAAGTAAATTGATGCACCTCAAGACCATACTCAAAAGTGAATTAAATCAGTCCCACGCATATAAACATCACTTTGTCTCACTAGGGTTAGAAACTAAATGAGTAGCTGAGATCCAAAATATACAATAAATATTGTGAATTGGGGGAAAAAACTTCAAATGAAAAGAGAAACTATGATGAGAGGAAGGGGAAAGGAAGGAAGGGAAAAGGGAAAATATGCATATACATGTATGGTAGTTACGTTAGTTAAATAGCTAGTTTCTCTTAGTTCATTGAAAAGAAATGTTTGTGCTCACATTGTTTGTACAATATTCATGCCTACATATTGCACTCTGAGAAACTACTTTGGAGATAACAAGACTCAATGTATTAATTATTGCTCCTTTCCTATTACCTTACTTTGAAAGTGTGTTTTATCTTTTTTCTCTTCAGTGTAATAAAAATAAATAAACAAAATAAGGAGCACCAGGAATGTAACTCAATGTTAGATCACTTACTCAATAAAGATTCAATCACTGGAAGAAATATATATATAACTAATGTAAGTTTTATGAACCTTAGCACATCGTTTCTTTAAAAATCTAGTACATCTTCAGTTTTATCAATATTTTCAAAACATGAACATAAAAATAATATTTTAATTGAAAAAGGGTAAAACAGTAATGAATGCAAAATAAAGTTCATTCATATATGGGAATCAGGTGAATAACATTACATGGCATGATTATTTACTATCAAATTGTATTCTTCTGTAGAAATTGGCTACTTACATGTATATGCTTAAAGAGAAACATTTTAGATTTCAATTTGGTCCGATATAGACATATGCATAAATGGGAATGGAACACAAATTAAACACAAAATATTTTGTGTTTTATGTGCACAAATTCTGAATGAATCTTATCTGTTTGTTCATGAAGTCAAATCTGTGTACACTGATAGCTCAGGTATGTGATTTTTCAATCTACCACCTATTTGGTGCTGAAACATTTTGGATTTTGAAATATTTCAGATTAGAGACATTCAACCTGCAATTTGAGGATATTTAGAAGACAATTACTAGTAGAACCACATGAGTAACCATAAACACTATGCTCTATATAAAATAAAATCATTTTAAAATTTCAAATACAAAAATTTCAAAATGAATAAGGCCAGAATGAGGCTACTGATTTATGAGTGCAATAATAATTGATCGGTTTTAAGGAAGTTCTATTTGCATGCAATTGAGACCAAAGCACAAATATTCTATTAAAAAATGGGAATTCTGAAGATCTGTTTTCTTCAAGTTCATTGAGTTTGAATATAGGAGTGATTAAAAAAGGCAGTGAATAACAAACTAATGTGAGTGATATGGGAGATACCACAGGAAAATACAAAAGAGGCTGACAATTTTATATAATCATAAATATCAAGAAGACTCACATTTTCAAAATGGGAAGCTGGTTTCATCTGAGGCCCTAGGTGAACACTGTATCTTGCTATAATTTAAGGCTAGGGACTGAATCACCTGGGAACTGCAGGTAGGGGTCACTGGTGACATAGAAATTCCCTGGTACCTAGGCTTGCTCTGGATATTTAAATCCCTTCAGATTCCGCATATGAAGTGCATGCCTTATAAGGAACACTCAGCAGGTAAGCCTTGAGAAGTACTGTGGTTTCCAGAATATCTCAGGTTTTGTGGAGGTCAAGAAGCAAGAAACACATTTTATTCAATGGCTTGTATAAAATTTTTATCCTTTAAATTTTTCCAGTGATGGAGGGGATATTTGGTGTTGATGGGCATCACATCCCTTTTGGATTATTTTAAAAATGGATGGATTGTGTTTTGTATTTCTTATTTGTATATTTTGTTTTTGTTTTTTGGTTTTTGGATTTTTTTAAAATAAAAGCACAAAAGCATATTAACAAACAGACACGAATTAGCATAAAAATAGTACAGTCAAAGCTGATCTACAGACAAGGTGACATGGACTGAACAGTGGTTGTTGCTTTACTTATTGATATCTTCGAAGTGTATATATATGAACCCAGATACAGACATGCAAAATTGGTCAGAAAATTAATCCTTTCAACAACACAAAAACACAAAAAACAAAAAACCAAAGACAAAAAAAAAAACCAAACCAATACAAAACAAAACAAAAACCAAAAAAACCACCACTAGTTGCTGCTTTGCATATTGATATCTTCGAAGTGTGTGTTCAGGATAACACATAGAGACATACAAGACTGATCAAATGACCTGTCATCAATTATTCCTTAGCATTAAGTGATATAATACAATAGTAGAGCCGTTTTAGCCCTCCTGCATATATGCATATTCATATATACATACATACACTTTTGTCTCTTTCATTTCTCCTTTCCCTCGTCCCATCTGTTCTTTATTTTTGAACAGATTTCCTTCATGTCTCTTAGTTTATAATCCCACCCTAGGGTTCTTAAACCAGTGATACAATACGTTGCCTGCACATGTACCGCTGATTTATTTCACATATGAGTATGGAATCCAGTTTTGACCACTTGCCTACAAAGTCCGCAAAACTGTCTTTCTTTATAGCTGAATAATATTCCATTATATAAAAATGCCAAGAATTTTTAATCCAGTCTTCTGTGGATGGACACTTGGATTGCTTCCACATTTTATCTATTACAAAGTGTGCTTCTATAAACATGGGTGCACATATATCAGAGTGATATGATGTTTTCAGATCTTCTGGGAAAATACCCAGAAGAGGAATAGCTGGTTTGAATGGAATCTCTAGACCTAGTTTGCTGAGAAATCTGAAAACGGCTCTCCACAGTGGTTGCACCAGTCTGCATTCCCACCAGCAGTGTAATAGAGTCCCTATTACTCCACATCCTCGCCAGCATATGTTATTGGATGACTTTTTCATACTGGCCAGTCTTACTGGGGTGAGATGAAATCTTGATGTTGTTTTTATTTGCATTTCTCGAATGACTAAGGATGTGGAACATTTACACATATATTTATTTACCATTTGTATTTATTTGTCTGAGAAGTGTGTATTCATCTCAGATGCCCATTTCTGGATTGGGTCTTTGAATTTGCACAGGTACATGTTTTTTTAATTCTTTGTATTTTCTAGATAGAAGACCTTTGTCTGAGGGACAGCCAGCTAGGATTTTTTCCCAATTGTGGGTTTTCATTTTGCTTTGCTGGTGATTTCTTTAGATGTACAAAAACTTTTCAGTAGAATAAGGTCCCAATTTTTGATTCTTTGAAGTGTTCCCTTGCAGTTTCATTTTTGTTCATGAACTCTCTGCCTACTCCTATGTCTTCAAGATTTTCACCTACTTTCTCTTCCAATAGATTTAGAGTTTCTCTTTTAATATTGAGGTCTGTGATCCATTTTGACCTCAGTTTGGTGCATGGTGATAGACTGGGGTCTATTTTCAGTTTTCGGCAAGAGGTAAGCCAGGTTTTCCAGCACCATTTATCGAACAGGCCTTCTTTTCTCCAGGGGGTTGGTTGACCCCTTTGTCAAATATTAGGAAGCTGAGTGGGTTTTTTGTTGTGGTTGCATCTTCCAGTCTGTTCCATTGATCCTCAGGTCTGTTTTATAGCCAGTACCAGGTTGATTTTATTACAGCAGCTTTGTAGTATAATTTCAAGTCAGGGATTGTGATTCCACCTGACTTGTCCTTATTGCCCAGGATCGCTTTTGCTATTCTGGGTCTCTTCTGGTTCCACATGAATTTGAGGCATATTTTCTCTAGATCTGTGAGGAATGCTAACGGTAGTTTGATGGAAATTGCATTGAATCTGTACAATAGTTTTGGTAGTATGGCCATTTTTACAATGTTAGTTCTTCCTAACCATGAGGAGGGTATGTTTTTCCATTTATTGAAATCCTCTTCAATCTCCTTTTTCAGAGTACTGTAGCTTTCACTAAATAAATCTTTCACATTCTTTGTTAGATTGATTCCTAATTATTTTAGTTTCTTGGTTGCTATTGTAAAGTGTGTGGTTTCCTCAATTTCTCTCTCTGTCTGTTTGTTGTTCGTATATAGGAATGCTATTGATTTTTTGGTGTTGATTTTGTATCCGGCTACGGTGCTGAATTTGTCAATTAATTCCAGGAGTTTTCTTGTGGAGTTTTTGGGATCCTCCAAGTATAGTATCATATCATCTGCAAATAGTGATAGTTTCACTTCTTCCTTTCCTATCCTTATTCCTTTTATTTCTCTCTCTTGTATGATTGCTCTGGCTAGTGCTTCCAGAACTATGTTGAATAGGAGTGGTGACAATGGAAATCCTTGTCTTGTTCCTGATTTTAAAGTGAAAGTTTTCAGTTTATGTCCATTTAGTATGATGTTGGCTGTTGGTTTGTTGTAGATGGCTTTGATCAGATTGAGGTATAAGCCATCTATTCCTATTTTTTCTAAGATTTTTAACATGAATGTATTTTTGACTTTATTGAATGCCTTCTCTGGATCTATTGGGATGATCATGTGGTTTTTGTCTTTGACTGTATTAATATAGTGTATTACATTAATTGATTTGCGAATATTGAACCATCCCTGCATTCCTGGAATGAATCCTACCTGGTCATGGTGTATAATTTTCCTTATGATTCGCTGTAATCTATTTGACAGTATTTTGTTGAGTATCTTTGCATCTATGTTCATTAGAGAGATTGGCCTGTAGCTCTCTTTCTTGGTTGGGTCTCTCTCTGGTTTTGGTGTCAGTATAATACTTGCCTCCAGAACTGAGTTGGGGAGAGTTGTTTCCTTTTCGATTTCATTGAAGAATTTGAGGAGTGTTGGCATTAGATCTTCTCTAAATGTTTTATAGAATTCTGCTGTGAATCCATCAGGGCCTGGGCTTTTCTTTGTTAGTAAATTTTTAATGACGTTTTCAATCTCATTAATTGATATTGGGTTGTTCAGGATTTTGACGTCTTCCTGATTCAATTTTGGCAATTTGTACCTTTCTAGGAATTTGTCCATTTCTTCTGTATTTTCTATCCTATGGGAATACAGATTTTCAAAGTAGGTATTAATGATCTTTTGTATTTCTTTTGGATCTGTAGT
Organism: Dinomys branickii; assembly: GCA_004027595.1. Taxonomy (NCBI): domain Eukaryota; kingdom Metazoa; phylum Chordata; class Mammalia; order Rodentia; family Dinomyidae; genus Dinomys; species Dinomys branickii. The sequence goes on from PVLD010018912.1 coordinate 23,650, forward strand.
GACTTCATCCTTTTCATTCCTTCTTGCAGGAATTTGAGATCTTTCCCTTCCTTTTTTGATAAGGTGGCTAGGGGTTTAACAATTTTATTTATTCGTTCAAAGAACGAACACTTTGATTCACTAATTTTTTGTAGAGTTTTCTTCATCTCAATTCCATTAATTTCTGCCCTGAGATTTATAATCTCCTCCCTTCTTTCGGTTCTTGGTTTGGCTTGTTGCTGTTTTTCTAAGAGTTTGAGGTGTACCATTAGGTTATTTATTTGCTCTCTTTCTATTTTCTTTGTATATGATTTCATTGCTATAAATTTCCCTCTGAGGACTGCTTTCATTGCATCCCACAGATTCCGGTAGGTTGTACTTGCATTTTCATTTATTTGTAGGTAATTTTTTATTTCTTCTTTTACTTCTTGTGTGACCCATTGGTTATTCAGTAGGTTGTTGTGTAATTTCCACGTGTTTATGTGGTTTTTGGAGTTCTCTTTGTCATGAATTTCCAATTTTATTGCACTGTGATCCGATAATATGCATGGGATAATTTCAATTCTTCTGCATTTAGGTAGATATGCTCTATGGGCTAGAATGTGGTCTATTTTGGAGAAAGACCCATGTACAGCTGAGAAAAATGTGTATTCTGATGTTGTGGTGTGGAACATTTGTATACATCTAGTAAGTCCATTTCTTCACACTTTCGGTTCAGGTCTGTTATTTCTTTGCTGAGTTTCTGTCCGGTGGACCTGTCTCTTTGCGTCAGAGGGGTGTTTAGGTCCCCTGTTACAATAGTGTTATTAGGTATCTGATTTTTTACATCTGTCAGGATTTGACTTATAAAGTTAGGTGCTCCATGGTTTGGTGCATAAATGTTTAGGATTGTTACCTCTTCCTCTTGCATCTTTCCCCTAACTAGTATGTAATGCCCTTCTTTATCTCTTTTGATTGTTTTGGTTTGCAGTTTACATTGTTTGCAAACATAATAGCTACCCCTGCTTTTTTCTGGGGACCTGTTGCATGGAGAATTGTTTTCCAACCTTTAACTTTCAACCTGTGGATTTCCTTTTGAGTAAAATGTGTTTCCAGTATACAGCATATCGTTGGGTTGTGTTCCTTAATCCACTCTTCCAATTTTTTCCTTTTGACTTTTGAGTTGAGGCCATTTACATTAATGGTTATCATGGTTATATGTTGGCTTATTCTAGTCATGTTATTTACTTGATGATTTTCTTCTTTTGCTGACTGTTTACTTGCTTGTTTTCTTTAGGGAGTTATTTCTATTATTCTTCTTGGAATTGTGGTCTCTTTTTTCTCTGCCTAGAATATCTTTTAGTGCTGTTTGCAATGCTGGTTTGGCACTCATGAAGTTCTTCAGTTGTTCTTTGTTGTAGAAATATTTTCTTTCTTCATTGAATTTGAGGGATAGTTTTGCAGGATACATCAGTCTGGGTTGGAAGTTGTTTTGTCTCAGAATCTGTAATATCTCGCTCCACACTCTTCTTGATTTCATGGTTTCCATTGAGATGTCTGCTGTGCTTTTGATGGGCTTTCCTTTCTAGGTGATCTGTTTCATTTCTCTAGCAGCTTTTAATATTGCGTTCTTTTGCTGGATATCTGGGATCTTGACTATTACATGCGTGTGTGTGTTTTTCTTCGGGTTATGAATCGTTGGGGTTCTATATGCCTCAATTAACTGAACTTCAGTATCTTGTACCTTGTTTGGCAAATTCTCTGCTATTATTTCCGCAAATATTATTTTTATATCGTTTGTGTGGTCTCCTGCTATTTCACACACTCCTGTAACTCGAGTATTGTTACGTTTTACCTCATCTTGGAGCTGTTGGATAGATTTTTCTTGTGTCTTTGATGATATTATGAGATCCTTCCTTTCACGCTCATAAGCTGCCATGCTGTCTTCAAGTTCTGAAATTCTATCTTCGGTTTCATTTAAGCGGTTTTGCAAGCTTTCAGTGTAAGTTTTTAAATCCTGGTGTTTTCTTTGGACCTGTTTCATTCTTGGTAATTCATTCCTAAATTGCTCTTGTAATGTTTCCATTTGTTTCCTATTTTCTTCTAGTCTTCTATCTATTTCTTCTCTATGTGTATGAGACATTTCTTCCATCATCGTTTTCAGCTCATTTTTTGTCTGAGAGATCATTGCAGGTATGTGGCTTATTTCTGCTTTAAGCTCTTTTATGGACTGTTGGAGTTGTTTCATTTCAGATGCAATCATTTCATAACTTGCAGGTATGTGGCTTCCTGGTTCCCCTGTATCTTCGCATTCAAGACTTGTTCTGGGTGGGGTTGAGTTGTTAGACTGCATTTTGTTCCTCTGTTTTCCCATTTTTGGGTATCACATTGAAAATGTGGAGCTATAAATTCCCCAGGCAGTTCAGCAGGCAAAGGTCTGCTGCAGAGGCTGCTCCAATGATTCTTTCTCTTTGGGAGAATGTCCCTTAAGCTGTCTGCTGAGATTTTCGCTTCTACTCCCTACCCCGAGGTCTGGCTGGGGCACATAAACAGCTCGCCTCCCCAAGGACCTTGCAGGCAGGGGGTCACTCAGGTGTTCCTCCCTGGGTGGAGCTCCTTCCCCCCTCACAAATCCCGTCGGGGTGCCTAGCCAGCTCTTCCGACCTGGGGATTCTGCAGTCAGTAAAGCTGCTTGGATGTCCCTTGCTGGGCAGAGCTTCTTTCCGACTCAGAAAAACTGGTCAAGGTGCACAATCAACTCACCCTGGGATCGTGCAGACAGGAATGCTGCTCAGATGTATCTCCCTGGATCGAGCTTCTTCCTGACTCAGAAATCCTGCTGCGGTGTTCACTAGGCTCTCCCATTCCGAGATCCGTGCTGGCAGGAGATCCTGGCGCTCCCTGGCTCTTTTCCGCCTCCTCGGCTTTCTCGCAGGAGCCGCCGACTGCAGCTGCCACAGTTCGCACAGCACCGGCTGCGGGGGCGGGGCTCTCAGCGGGATCCCAGACCGCTGTCCAGATTGGCGCAGTCTGTCCCAGGAGCACATTCTCTGAGTTTACTCTCCTCCGCTGCCTCCAACAAATCCTGGTTACAGCCGCCTCTGAGCCGATCGGGTTCAGGAGCTGGGAGGGTCCGTCCCACTGCAATTGCTCTCTTGGCTGTACGCAGATTGAGCCAAGCTGCAGCCCAAGCGCAGCACCAATCCCTCGGGCGCCCAGCTCTCTATTTGTTTATTTTGAATATTAAATGAAAGCATGTCTTGGGAGATGCTATATCAATGCCAATCTTCAGAGGTAGAACAAGGTAATATGTGCTAAGAATCTTTCAAGACTCGCACTGGATCTTTTAACTTTATGGAGGTTTTCAGTCTTTATAAGGACCTTACACACCCCACCCGTGTGTATCTCTCTTTGGACTAAGAACATACCAGAAGTAAACAAAGAGTAATTAATCAGGAATCAACAATCTGGTAGAGAAAGCAGTGGTTTCAAAATTGTTTGCTGGTCAGATGATCTTATTGCAGGATCACCAGAGTGATAAGCTTTGAGTAATGATGTAACATTTATAAGAAATGTACATACTGTGGAAAAATTTTAATGAGGGATTTATAAGAATTAACTTCATATGCATTGAGAAACCCAAAGAGAAGTGAGGAAAATGAAAAAAATGAACCTTATAGAAATTAATTAATACGTCAAGTGTCAAAGGAACTGAAACCTGAATAAAAATGGAAATTCAAGTCACTCTGATCTGAATGTCCATGATATTTGCCTTTTATATGAGACTGAGGCACAGCCACACACGTCAGTGTGATGAGCACAGGTGGAGCTCACTGTGTACAGAAGGAAAGACTTATGGCCGGAGAGACACATGTCCCAGAACTTGGAGAGTGTGATTTACAAAAGTAGAGCTATGGTAAGAAAAATACTTAGAAGGAAGATAATCTTGCTGAGGCTTAAATTCAAATTACTGTATTGGAATAATATCAGTAAAAATGCACAGGAGGTTTGCACAAAACTACATAAAAAATGAATGACTCAAAACAAATTTTTAAACAATTATTTTTTCCATCTTGGTAAAAAGATTAGTAATGCGATAGAAGTCAGTCTTGTAGACTGTTCGGATCATGCAGAATTCGATCTTTTGCAAAGAAGAATGGTAGAATGCAATTGTGAAAACACAAAATCAGTGTGTTGAAGCAACAGAAAGAGGATTGATTATTTACATGATGTCAGAGGCTGCAAATGCAAATGACATATGCTTTTCTTATAGGAATGATGTCACCACAGGGGGTTTAATGGCTTTTCACAAAAAGGAGAAGGGACATAAATTCACCCTGTGGAGCAGGCTCTTGTCTCTCATCATGAAAAACAGTTTTGTACATACTGTAGAGTTAAAAGTAAGGCATAAAGGGGAAGGACTCCAGCCTGAGTAGCTGAGACAGGGCATTGTGATGAGCAGGTGCAGACTGGCTGGCTCCCCAGAGGACAGTTTCTGTCTTCATAAATGTGCTGGGTGACTAGTTAGCGTATTCCTTAGCTCTGCTTTTCAGCTCCAACTGTCCATTACCAATCAAGAATATTCATCTCATGGGGAATGAGCTGCCCCTCAAGCCCATGAGGAGTTTGTGCAGACTGTTCCTGCTTGAGGGGCAGCTTCCCTTCCATCACGGAGTAATTTCCTCACTTGAGGAAAAGACCTCATCATGGGCTGGTCTGCCACGCTCTGCTTTCCTGAAATTTTAGGTGAGTATGGGTTGGAAACAATGACTGGACACTTCCAGGCATCACAGCAGGGATGTGGGAGAGGACTTTTAAAAGTTGGAGTTTGGATGGCCCTGCAAGTCCTGAAAATTACTTCATTTGCTCTTATTGTGGTGTCTTCAGTCTTGTAGGGGGATGCGATGAGGTACATAAATTTAGGGCTAAGAAAACCTTGCAGTACAGACCCTTGCTCAGTGATGAACACGTCTGCATGCTGGGCTGAGCAGAGATGCGGCCCAGGGCTGTAGGGTAAAGTAGGAGACAAAAACGTGGTGATGACTGAGACGCACAGCGTCACCTGCTGTCCCTCAGTCACCGACGTTGGCAGGTCCCCTCTGGGTCTCAGCTCATTACTCAGTCTTGACAGAATTAGGATCTTGGCTGATGTTGCTTTGCAAGTTTTCAGAGCAAAGAGGAAACTAGTGCCTGAGAAGGAAACAAGCACAGACTTGGATCTGCGCAGTGCTGGTCGCGGCCTGGTCAGAAGTGTAGGAGGTAAATCGGGGAGTGCAGGCTTGTGTGGTCTGGTGAGTTTCACCACACCTGACAGTTAATAGTAATGGAAAGATTGTTCGGGCTGGAGATGAACTGAGATGATTAAGGGATTCAAGAGTGAGAAATGAGGAGAGAGTGAGATGACTGAATGCATACAGCAATCTCTGAACCCGGCATATGCCTTAGACAAACCTCATTCTGTGAAGAGATGGACCAGGCTTCTTCTCCCAGATAAAGACCCAAAGACTAGGAGCTGAGATACACAAAGAGAATGGCAGGGCTTTGCTTTCCTTTAGCTGTATAGTTAGATCCACAGAGCTTATTAGTTTGTTTCCTTTTACTGATGTTTATTTTTATCCTATACCAATAATATTCCTTTCCAAAATGCGGCAGCGCTCTTTTTCATGAGATGGGGGTTTGCAATTGTGGTTAGAGGAAAGCAAAGTTCTGCTGTTCTTTTTAAATGTCTTTCACTCTGCGGTTGATTTGCACTCTCAATACCAGACCAAGAGGACTCCTCTCCTCTCCCCATTCCACTTCTTTACCCATATACAAATACTACCAAGTAATTATTTAGGTATATTTGTATTATAGGGATTTCATAGTATACCGGGTATACAAGAGTTCTTAATTTCATATTCAGTGATTTGATGAGTATTTACCATATGGATAATCTTGTAAGGACACTATCACACAATTGTAAAACATTACATCATTAAATGCACGATTCTGACACCTACTACAGTGTTTCATACTATTGTAGGAAACTCCTGCTATTTCCTCTTTTCCCCCTGAAGTTTGGATATATTTTTGTGGATACAGGCATGAACCCAGGGCCTCATGCATTCTAGGCAAGCACGCTAACAGAGTACTGTATTCTAGGTCTAGACAATTTTAGTTTCTGAAGTAAACTGACAATAAACATACAGCAGTAAAAAGAACATGCAAATGCAGCTTTAAGCCTAACACATGGGAATATGAGCCTCAGAGAAGGGCACGATACTCTACAAAGTCTAACAGTGATGGGGCTTACCCGCCAAGCCAGGGAAGGCCTTCTCCAGAAGGTTGGCAGAGGGCGCCCTGCAGACACTGACTGCCTTATACTGATGAGGCCTCCCAAGATATGGTCACCTATGAATGCTATCTCTCTGAGCAGGTCCCAGGTCCCTAACCTCTCCTTCCTGTGCAAAGACTTTATCCAGGCATGGACGGAGTGGGAATATCAAGTGAGGGAAAACCTATTGTATCTATTATCTATTAATGCAGGCAGATGTAAATTTTCACAAAAAGTTGTCTCTCAGAGCCATTGATGGGTCTACAGAATGGTGCACTCTCTCTGAGAAGCAAATTTGAAATATGTCCAAGACATGTGTTTGGGTAGACGCTTCACTACCCCAAGCTATGATTCTCCCTCAGGCTTGGCCTAGGGGAGTTGCATGGAACGAGCCCAGGCTAGCAGTGTTGAGAGATCAGTGCTGGGGTCATGCTGCACTGCTCACTCTGATCTCGTGCCACAGGGAAGGCAAGGACGTGGTGCTTGCTGTGTGACACAAATGCCATGGGTCCCTCGAAAAGCCCATGAGTCTGCTGTACTGTGTGTCAGTCAGACACTTAGGGGAATTATGTGAAACTCATAATGGTTATTATTAAGAACAACAAAAGGGAGAAGGACTCTAGGAGGTCACTTGCAAATTGAATTTTTTTTAAAGGCTTCATCTGCATTTTGAATAGGGAATTGGAGATTCCCACATAGTACGGCTTGAATGAAAATTCACTAGGGAATATTGCTCACGGTGAGAGGGGTCTGCAGTTGCATTGAGCAAGTGGGGGCAATTTCCCCATGGTGAATGGATTCTAAACAGCACAAGAAGCAGCTGGGCTGGATTTCCATGATAATTGTTGTCTTGGCCATTGCTTTATTTTGCATTTGAGAGGGGCCCTGGTATGTAATGTTAGTCTGACACACATGTTCCCTCCATAGGGAATACATTCACCATGCCCTGGGAGAATCAGACTTTTAACTCTGACCTCATCCTGCTGGGAATCTTTAATCACAGCCCCTTGCACACCTTCCTTTTCACACTGGTCCTGCTCATCTTCACAGTGGCCTGTGCGGGGAACACGGCTATGGTTCTGCTCCTCTACCTGGACACCCAGCTGCACAAGCCCATGTACTTGCTCCTCAGCCAGCTCTCCCTTATGGACCTCATGCTCATCTGCACCACTGTCCCCAAGATGGCCGACAACTTCCTGGCTGACAGGAAAACCATCTCTCTGGCAGGCTGTGGGTCACAAGTCTTATATGTATCCCTGCTTGGAGCTGAGTGTTTCCTGTTGGCTACAATGATCTATGACCGCTATGCTGCCATTTGCCAGCCTTTAAGGTACCCAGTCCTCATGAGCCAGAAAGTCTGTGCCCTCATGGCAGCCTCCTCCTGGATTCTTGGCTCAATGGATGGTATAATTGTCATTATAGTTTCAATGTCCTTCCCACACTGTGGTGGCAGGGAAATACCTCAGTTTTTCTGTGGTGTCCCTGCCCTGCTCACTCTCTCTTGCACAGACACCACGATATTTGAACAGGTAATGTTTTCATGCTGTGTGATTATGCTAGTCTTCCCTGTAGCAATCATCATTGCTTCCTACACTCGCGTGATCCTTGCTGTCATCTGCATGGGATCTGGGGAGGGTCGTCACAAAGCTTTTGCTACCTGTCCCTCCCACCTCGTGGTGGTGGGCATGTACTACGGAGCAGCCATGTTCATCTATATGAGGCCCACGTCTGAGCGGTCCCCCACCAGGGACAAGATGGTGTCTGCCTTCTACACCATCCGCACGCCCATGCGGAAACCCCTCATCTACAGCCTGCACAATAGGGAAGTCAGCAGAGCCTTCCTGACGGTGTTAGGGAAGGGCAAAGCTCCAGAGTAAATGGCCTAATCATCATTGGTATACAGTCTGCTTACTGATTAAATTTGAAAATATAGCCAATTCAGCACCCAAAACATACCTCTGTTTGTACTGAAAAAGTTGTAGTTTATAACAAAAGATTCAAGTTTTAATACCTGTACACATGAGGCAGGAGTTAGGGCATGGCACAGTGGCTGGACAATAGTGAGTGAACTGTCAACAATCTACAGCTTGAAAATCATGGATGAGAGGCTTGACTGAGAGTTTCTGATGGCCTGGACATGGATGCAGAAGAACATGCAGAAGACAATAGCCAGTGACTTGACAGCCACTGTGCTCTTGGTCATGCGGCTAATCGTAGTTCCTCCTCCTCCTCCTCCTCCTCCTCCTTCTTTTCCCTTTCCGTGCTCTTTTCCTTCTTTGTCTTCCTTTCTTTTTTTTCTTCTGCTATATTTCTTTATTTTAACATAAGTAAACATTGGATTTCTACATTTATTTGTTGTACCATCCATTTCTTCATACCAAAACCTGGAAAAGACCACTGTCAAGCATACCACCCGAGAGCATACATACCTATTTGATAAATAACTTTTTGCTGTAAAATTAAATGTTTTATATAATATTTGTACTGAGGAACTATAGGCTTTTAAAATAATTATATCATCACACAAGAAAGAGTTCTCCATCACAGTAACCCATCACGTAGTGTGTTTTTAACATAACAGTAATTTTATTTTCAGCCAGCCTATAATTCATGTGAGTATCACTCTGTAATAGAAAATGATTAATTTGTTAGAAAAAACAATGAAGCTAATTAGGTGGAAAAGTATATAGATGCTTATAAGATCACAGCATTATTGAAACTTAAAATGTTTGCTTGTAAAACTGAGCTTTTCCTGCTGCAGACAATGGGTTACTTCATGGTGCTGTGCATTTGCCTTCATATATTTCCTTTTGCTATAGACATTGCTCTTACCCATTGTGATAGTAGATTGATTGTGCCAACCAGAGTAAATAATGCCCAGCTAAATTGGATCAGTACAGTTCTGGGTGTGGGAGCCCCACCCTAGGGAGCATTTTCACCAGAACACTATAGAAGGAGGAATTGTTTTGTCGTCTTTAGAGAAGTTCCAGTCTTTGCTTTCACCTTGGACAGTGTCTCCTGGCTTCCAGCACAGACCCATTGGTCTCCTAACACAGAGTCGTCCAGCGACGTGACACAAAGCTCCAGGTGTCTGACTCAATCCTGCTGACCCTAAGAGCACAGACAGAACTTTTGCACTCTTCTATATCTGACATTGTGGGTGGGCACTATAAGCCATACTTAAAAATTCTTACATATTTTTATGTCTTGTATTATATCTCCTTTGCTAGTAAATATTGGCTGATACACATATGCACGACTAGCATATGAATATAAATCTTATTAACCTAGATTTTCTATCCATAGGTATTCTGATCTTTGAGTCAAACAGTCAGTTAGATGTGAATGTAACCATTTTTAGAGATGTCTAAATTTTCTAAAGTCTAGAAGTTTCCTACAACATATATATCAATGACTTTCTGCAGACTCTGTTGTGCACCCCCCAGTACAATTATCTTATTTTGTTGTACTGAAAGTTTCACAAACCTGGCACTCGACAGAGTAATTCTCTCCATGTCACAGTTTATATGGGTGACGAGTCTCAGCATGACTACCCAATGTTCTGCTCAGGGTCTTACAAAGTTGGAACTCAGATGCTGTCTGAGGGTTTCATGTGGAGCTCAGTGTCATTTTCAGTTTTTAACTCTCTATTCCACACATGTATGACACATATTTATATTTTATGTTTAATCATTGCTCATGTTACCAAATGGATTCTCATGTAGAAAACATGTGGGTAAGCGTACTGATCAATGGCAAAATGGTAAAATGCCTCAAAATATAGTCTAACACTTCACATTTAAGTATTTATTGGAAATTGTGTATAAAGCAATGACACACGGATTTAACTTGTATCCACAGAGTCTAGTGATGATTTTAGAGGCAGATAATGACAACAGAAGAGGCATTTCATGGATAAGAAAGGCCCTGCACGTCTGCCACATCTCACATATGGTGATAAAGAGATTACTAAAATGGATTTAAAAATGAAAAAGACAAGGGGGTCCAGTGGGCACAGAACATGTGAGGAGGGGCCACGGTGGGGCTCTGAGTATGCACGAGGCGAGCGATGGCTTCAGTCAGTGCCAGCTGTGCTCAGGGTTTGGAAAAATAAAAGGACATCCTGGTAGAATGTACTAAAAAGTAGGATGGTAGATTCCACTTAAAACCTCAGGTCAGATATTGAAATTTAAAAGCCATTCCAGTAAGGTGCTACATATATAGAAACACTAATATAGATAAAAACACTGAAGGAGTTCATAAATTAAGGATAATACATTTTCATACAAATGAAGGTCAACATTATATGAAAAGTATCTATGTATTATATATATAATACAAGTATATACTTAATATGCATAAATCCATATATTCACAGTTGTTTCAGTAATTTAGAGATTGGAAACAATATACAGAAAGGAAAATCTACACAATGTATGTATAAAATTTTAAAAAGACTCCATGTGGAATTTAAATATTTTATTTAAACATTTAATGCTGCTAAATAGGTGGTACAAAACTTGATCTTGAATAAGATATTAATACTATGTACCATTTAGTTTTCACATATGAGTATTTGTAATCATGTAATAACAATCACCTCCTTTGTACTTTTCAGGTACAGTGTAATAAAATATATAACACAGTAAAGCATACAGACAATAGCAATATTTTTATTTTTTTAAATTACCACTATTAAAAGCATTGTCCAGGATGGGAAGGTAATTCAGTTTGTAATGTGCTTGCCTGACATGCACAAGGTCTTGGGTTCAATTTCCATCTCAATGCAAAAAGTCTTCACTTTTCTCACCTAGTTTTGTTTTTTTAATGCATTTTACCTTACATAGGTTATTACTCATTTAAATCAGTGAGTATGGGCTCATTTGTACAATCTCTCACACAGAAAACATGCTCAAAATATTTCTCAAATGCTCACATTTGGGAAAAATAGTGGCAAATAAAAATCAATTTTGTATGACATAATGTAAGAATGCAAGTAAAGCAACAAGTCGATTTCAAGATATTAAACCTTGTTTAATGTCCAGTTGGACTTAATTACAGGCTTGTTTCTGAAAGGCATACATTCTAATAAGGTGCTATATCTGTACCACGAACTTGACTTAAGGACATGAGGGATAAACAAGATTCATAAGCTGTTGGTAAAACTGTTCACCAGGAATTGAGAAAAGGCACACATTAATAATATTAGAAATTAAAAGGTCTACGTACAAGAAACACCACTGAAATCCAAAAGATTATCACCAGTTCACTTGAAGTATTATAGTCCAATAAACTAGAGAATCTAGAAGATATTAATAAATTCCTAGATTCCTGACTTACCAAAACTGATCCAAAAAGATATTAAAAATAGCCCCAAAATCAATAATATGCAATACAAGTGATGAAGTGTTACAAAAGATCCCAACAAAGAAAAGTCTTGGGCCCAATGTATTCTCTCTTTAATTTTAATATAACCTTTGCAAAAAAGTAAATCAATGGTCCTCAAGTATTTCATGTATTTGGGAAGGGCGTGAATGCTTATACATGTATTTGATGAAACCACTACAAATGATCCTGGTTCCTAAAAGCATTAAGAGCCACTAACACACATATATCCATAGATGTAATATACAATGTAAAATAGAAACAAGGTTAAAATTACATGATCATCTCAGTAATGCTGAAATACCTTCAACCAAATCCAACATCCAAGTAAGATAAAATCCTAAGAAAAAATAGAAGGACTCCTCCTCAAACTGATAAAAACCATGCATAGTAAACCCACAGCAAACATCACAATGAATGGTGAAAACCTGAAAGCACTTCATCTAAAATGAGCAATGAAACAATGGTGGCTAATCACACCACCCTCTTTTATTTTTTTGCGAGAGAGTCTCGCTGTGTAGTCCAGGCTGGCCTTCAACTCACTATGTCACCCAGGCTGTCCTTGAACTTGTACCAGTCCTCCTGCCTCAGCCTCCCAAGTGCTGGGATTATGAATGTGTGCCACCACAGGCAGCATCAGCAATCCTGTTAGCACAGTACCGGAAACTTCAGCCACAGCGGCCAGGAAAGAGAGAGAAGTGAAGATGTCAGCAACAAGAGAGAAAATCAAATTACTCAGGTTTGCAAACCATATTAATTCTCTGCATGAAATACGCAAAAACTCCACCAGAAGAATTTTAAATCTGATAAACAATTTCAGTACATTAGAATGTAAAAATCAATACAAAAGTCAGTGATGGTCCTGCACAATAATGAATCCACCAACAAATAAATCGGGATAACAGTTCCATTCACAGCATCTTCAAAAATTAAACACCAGGGAATAAACCTGAGCAAAAATGAGAAAGACCTCTTTAATGAAAATTATAGAACTTCAAGGGAAAACACTGAACATGAGAAAATGAAAGGCCACCCTTTGATCTTGGGCTGATAGAATTAACATTGTTGAAACTGGCACTTACCAAAAGTGATCTGTACACACAATGCTATCATCAATAAAATACTAAAAACCTTTTTTCACAAAAGTGGAGATAACTCTAAAATTTATGTTGAATCAGAAAAACCCTAGAACAGCTAAAACAGTCCCGAAGCAGAAAAGTATTAAAGGCATCACAGAACGAGGTTTGCAGTTACAGTGCAGAGCAAACGTAATAATGGAAACAACAACAGAAACTGCGCCGACACCAAAACAAACACGGGAAATGAACACCTGCACCACTGACGTCTGGCTTTTGACAAAAGGATCAAAAACATAGCTTGGAAAAAATAGTTTCTTTTTAACAAATGTGATGAGACAAACCTCATTTTAGACTAGAACGGGCACTGTTGATTGGTGTCCAAAGTTTGTTAATGAGGTTAAAATTGAGACACAGGTCCTGCTTCCATCACAGTAAACATTTACAGTGGTGACAAAGAGACTCAGGACATTTGCCTAATAAAAATGTTGACTTTCAATTTAGAAATGAACGAGTAAGGTATAATACAGAATCTAGGTCACGTGCCAAAATACCAATACTAGGTACAATTCAAATTCTAGGCTCCAAAAATGTAAATTGCTGGAGGAGACTGGATATAAGATCACAGGAATTCTGAAGTTTCCATTTTCCATTATTCAGGTGGAGATAAAAGACTTGTGCCAAGGCAGACAGAATGCTCGGATGAAGCATCAGTCCTTTCAGAAAAGGGCTACTGAAGACAAAGAACCTGATTAAGGTGACCTTGATGAGCATTAAAGAAATCACACTTGAAATTCCTTGAATGAAAACTTCTGTAATTAAAAAAGGAATTGTGATGAGAAAAGTGGATATTCACTGCAGAAGACTGAAGTTAGGTCTCTATTTTTCACCCTACAATAAAATCAGATCTATACGGATCAAATATCTAGATATAAGATACTAAGCTTTGAAACTGCTGGAAGACAGCATAGTAGAAACAGTTGCAGCCAGAGGAATAGGCAAAGCCTTCGTGGATAGAATTTCAATAGCACTAGAAACAGTACTGAGGGTCAGGGAGCAGGATCACATCAGAGCGAACTGTTCTCTACGGCAAAGGGAACAGTGAGGAGTGAAAGCTCAGGCCGCAGGGGGAGAGCGTCTTTTTCTAGCTGTTCCTGAGAGACGGTTAATATCTAGAATATGTAAAGAAACAATAAACTACACTGGTAGGAATGTCAGTCTGACACAGAGAGGTAACAACGCAGTTTCTCTTATCTAACAACGCACACATTTAAGTAAATACCTGTACAATGAAGAACAGATGCTCAGAAACAAGAAAGCGGAGGCTTAGGAAATGGAAAGAGGAGCTGGGGGAAGGGAGACGCAGGCGAGGGAGGCGAAGGGAGCAGACGC
>PVLD010018913.1:7223-37875 GCA_004027595.1 Dinomys branickii
AAAAAGACAAAAAAAAAAAAAAAAAGATGTGACAATAATAGTATCCACAAGCTTATGATGAGTGTTCATGAAGGTAACGGGTACAGTGCTTCTACACTGTATGTGTTACTTCAGCATCAGTTGTCTGAGGGCAGGAAATTTTAAGTCAATGAATTCAACATTAAATATCAGGACAATGCTATTAAAATTTCTCAGAATCATCCTTTAAAAAAAACTAAAAATCTGATGGAAGCATAACATCTAAACGGGGTTACATTTTGACTAGACTCTTTTCTCTACAAGAAGTTCCAGGAGAGGCTGGGCATGTTGGCACATGCCTGTAATCCCAGCATTTGGGAGGCTGAGGCAGCAAGATCACTGCAAGTTCAAGACCAGCCTAGGCTACAAAGTGAGCTCAAGGCTGGCCTAAACTGTGTAGTGAGACCCTGTCTCAAAAAGACAGAGAAAGGGAAATTGCAGGAAAGATCATAAACTTTATTTCCCTTAAGATCATAAAGTTTTAAGACTCTTTTAAGACTTCCTCAAGTACAAACTCACTAAAGGGGAAGAGAGGGATTTAAAATTTTTATGTATGTATCACTAAAAAGGAAACAGGGAAAAAAGCCTAAAAGGTTTTCAAATATATCATCCTGCTGGGGATTTAGCCTAGTGACGTAACTTCCTACCTGGCAAGGTCCAGAGTTCAATACCCGGTACCAAAAGAATAAAATATATCATCTTGTTAAAAGAAATTTGCGTTTTGTTTAGAAATAATGAACAAAATTGAATAATTCTCTGGGTACCTGAATATCAATACAGGAAATTTGTCAAACTATAATCAAATTAACAATATTAAAACAAACATGAGAAAATCTCTGCATCTTCTTAGAATATCAAAACATTTATTAAAATTGAAATAATAAACCAAATAATTTTTCAAAATGTTTGCTTTCAAAGTAAAAACTTAGAAGCCAGGCATGGTGGTGCATGCCCGTAATTTCAGCCTCAGGTGGCTGAGCCATGAGGATCACTGAGAGTTTAAGGCCAGCCTAAACTACATAGTGATACTCTGCCTCCAAACCCAAATAGGGTTCGGGATGTAGATCAGTGGCAGGGCATTTATCTAGCATGCACAAGGCCTTGGGTTCAACCCCAGCACCACAGAAAACAAAAAGCCCAAACAAAGTAAAAAAAAAAAATGAAAACTTAGAAATAAACTTTAAAATTATTGTTTGACATATGTTATGCAAATGTCTTCATAAGTAGGACACTAGTAATGATCAAACTGTATAATAAACTTTAAGAGTTGTCCCAAGGTATTGTGACTTATAAGAATTTTGCTTCACTAATAATTCTTTAAAATACTCGGAAGAAAATTCTTTAAGTAAGGATTCATACTAATAATGGTATTTTCTGGCTCCATTTTGGTAAAGAAAATCCCTGGGCTACACGGTGAGTTCAAGGCCAGTCTGCACTACAAAGTGACACAACATCTCAAAAATAAATAAAGATAAATATACAAGCCAATCAGTGGTGCTACCACTCACAACAAAGAGACATAGTAAATCCCCTAGTTAAAAGGAAAAAAATTATCTAGCAAGATGCAGTGAGGCATGCCTGAAGCCTCAGCTAGTCAGTAGCCTGAGGTAGGAGGATCACAAGTTTAAGTCAGCGAAGGCAACACATAAAGACAGTTTCACAAATAAATAAAAATCGGATAATTCAAAGTGGCAAACAAATATATTTTAGAACATAAACAAATCAAGTTCCTTAGACAGCAGGATGATACCTGGCGTGGTTTTCCAACACACGGAGAGGAGAGGCAGCAAACCGAAGATCCCACGTTGGATCACCGGCAACCTGTCATCCTCAGACGCCAGGACCATCTGAGGGGCAACATCAGGACTCCAGGCCAACCCAGAGCAATGTATCTGCAGACAGTGAAGATTCAGATTTTAGCAATCACATGACTTTATAAAAAACCAAAATGAAATTTGAGAAGTAGGCCTTATTAGACAAATAGTAAAAGATACCAGCCCAGGCTTAGTTTTGCTTTAAACCAAAATTTAAAACTATTAAGTTTTATTAAAAGTATTAAATACTAGTCTTAAAAACCTCCTTCTTATACATTTCTTCTACCAGTGAACTTAAGGGGGAAGCTGTGTTGGCACATGCCTGTAATCCCAGCGCTCAGAAGGCTGAGGCAGAGGATCTCCATGAGTTTGAGTGCGGCCAGGGGTGAGGGGTGAGTGTGAGTGGACGGGATTCAGCGCGGGCAAAAGGCACGCATAAGGCCAAAGGCCTACAGCACCCAGTATTCCCAGGCGGAATCCCATCCAAGTACTAACCAGGCTCGACCCCGCTTAGCTTCCGAGATCAGAGGAGATCAGGCTTGTTCAGAGTGGTATGGCAATAAACACTCAGCCCTGACCCAGGACAGCCTAAGAGCTCAAGTGCAAGGCGCACCGCCTGCTACCCTACCCTGTCCACCAGCCTGGCCTGCCAGGGACCCAGGCGGGGACACAGCAGGGCACCCAGGGCCGCGTAGCTCAAGGAGTGCAGGAAGGAACGACCAGCGCTCTGGCCTCCATCCACCGCCTGGCCAAGGACATCAGGAGCTGGCACCACAGCCGCTCCCCGCCCGGCCCAGGTCGCGTGTCCCGCCCTTGCTGTCCTGTCCCGGGGCCGCCACTATGTTCTGGGGATCTCCAGGCTCACGCTGGCTGTCCCCACAGTGCCACCCCGACAGGCCCCAGGCACCGGGAGCCACCAGGGTGACGCCCAAAGCAGAAGGCCGCCCCTAGCCTGGCCCTGCTACGCGCCCCCACCCCCGCCTCCCGCCTGGCTGGGGCACACGCTCCCCGGCTTCTCAGCTTCCCTGGCGCCCACCCGCCAGCACAGCCAACACCCGCCACCACCACCCCCCTCACCGCTGCCCAGCACACACAGGGTGCGCACTCACCCTCACGCTGCCAGTACAGAGGACATCTGCTACGCAGGGACAGAGACAGAGTTCTGGGAAGGGGGAGAACTTGCAGGATTGGGCCCACCCTGGCCGACCCCTGCCCCGCCGCGCCCCCGCCCAGCGCTGTCCCGCGCCGCGGAAAGCGCGGGTGCTCTGCTCAGGGCCGGCAGGTGTCCCGGCCAGAAGCACCACCTCGCCGCCAACGTTCCCACTGCCCCCGCGCCTGGTGGGATGGGGCGGGGCGGGGCGGGGAGGGACCAGGGCTGGGGGACTAGGGTCCTGCAGGGCGGGCGGCTCTCCAGAGCGCCGGCTTGCAGGCTGGTGGAGGACCAGCCTCTCGAGGGTCCCACCGGATGGGTCCGCAGCTCCTCAGGTCGGGTGGGACGCACGGGTGGGCGGGGCAGGCGGTCCGGTTGGCTTGGCGGGGGTGTTGGGGGGGGTTGCAGCGGGCGCGGGCCAGGGATGTCTCCCTCCCTCCCGCCCACCGTGGGGCCCGGAGCTTTCTCGAGCCTGGTTGGGGGCGGTCTTCAGCCGCCAGTGTGAGGGAAATCAGAGGCGGGCGGGCAGCTGAGGTGGCCTGCAGTGCTTTGGGCCGCAGTGGGGATGGTGCCCAGGGCCTCAGAGAGACGCTCCTCCGGGCCCCTGTAGTCTCCTCTCCTGTCCCTTTGCCTTACCCGGGGAAGCCTCCTGAACTTTGCCAGACAAGGGCTCCCTGTCACCCCCTGGCCCGGAGCGGTGTCTTCCTCCAGCCTTATCTCCCGTAGTGTGCGTGTTGGGGGGTGTTATGGTTTATACATTGTGTCAACTTGGGAAGTCCAGAGGTTTGGCAGAGCAACTCAGCAAGAAGCCAAGGTGCTTACTTTGTGCACATCCTGAGCCTGTGGAAGAGGAGGGCATGGAGACTGTGTGAGAGGTTCACGCCCCTTCAGTGGGGGTAGCTTGTTTACAATGTAAGGGAAGAAAAGAGCCTGCTTGCAGTCATTCCTCCCTTTCTGCTGGTTGCTTTGCTGTGCTCCGCTGCCATGAATGTTTGCCCTCTGCCATGTGCCACTCTGCCTCAGAACAAGCCAAGTATGGACTGAAACCTCCACAGACTGTAAGCTAAATAAACCTTTCCTTCCTTCATTTTGGGAGTTGGGTATTTTGTCTCAGCAACGAGACCAAAGTAACAAAGAGAATTTGGTACCAGCAGAGTGGGGTCCTTGCTGTGACTATACCTGACCATGTGGTTCAAGAGCCTTTGGATATTGCCTGTGGGAAGAGTTTGGAAAGCTTTGGAGATGTCTGGTCAGAGACAGAGGGCCCAGGAAACTGTAGTCTCTCGCACCACCGTGGGAACTGCAGGAGGAAGCCTTTGCAGGAAAGCAGAGGGCTGGGAAAAATGAAGTCTCTCCCATCACCCCGGGAATGTCAGGGAGCCTTCACACTGACCCTTAGGGTTGGAGAAAATGAAGTCTCTCTGACCGCACTGCAAAGGGCAGGAAGTCTTCACATGGACCCGCAGGGCTGGGGAAATTGAAGTCTCTCCGATGGCCCTGGGAGGGATGGAGCCTTCACTTGGATCCAGAAGGCTAGGGAACCTGATGTCTCTTCGAATGCCCTGGGAAGGGCAAGAAGCCTTCACTCAGACACGGAGGGCTGGGGGGAAATTGCAGTCTCTCCCACCGCACTGGGAAGGGCAGGGAGGTTTCACAGGATCTGGACAGCTCGGGAGAACTGCATTCTCTCCCACCGCCCTGGTAGGGGCAGAGAGCCTTCACAGAGACCCCTAGGGCTCGGGGAAACTAGTCTCTCCCACCGCCCAGGGAAGTGCAGGAGGAAGCCTTCACACGAAAGTGTGGGGGGGCTGAAGACTCTCCCAGAGTCCTGGAAAGTGC
Organism: Dinomys branickii; assembly: GCA_004027595.1. NCBI lineage: Eukaryota > Metazoa > Chordata > Mammalia > Rodentia > Dinomyidae > Dinomys > Dinomys branickii. The sequence goes on from PVLD010018913.1 coordinate 12,045, forward strand.
AGGCCGTGGAGGGCTCAAGGAAACTAATGTCTCTCCGACCACACTGCGAAGGGCAGGGAGTCTTCACACAGACTTAGAACGCTAAGGGAAAATGATCTCTCCCACAGCCCTAGGAAGGGCAGGGAGCCCTCACATGGACCCCGAGGGTTCAGGGAAACTGAGTTCACTCGAACCACCAAGAAAAGGGCAGGGAGTATTCACATGGACCCCTAGGGCTTGGGTAAACTGTAGTCTCTCTCACCTCCCTGCGAAGTGCAGGAGGAAGCCTTCAAACGGACCTGGAGGGCTCCGTGAAAGTCTGTCTGACCATACTGCAAGGGGCAGGAAGCCTTAACATGGACCGATATGGCCCAGGGAAACTGCAGGCTCTCCTACCAAACTGGGAAGGGCAGGGAGCTTTCACAAGGACCCGGAGAGCTTGGGGAAACTGCAGTCTCTCCCACCAGACTGGGAAGGGCAGGGAGTCTTCACACGGATTTGGAGGGCTTGGGAACCTGATGTCTCTATGACTCCCCTGGGAAGGGCAGGAAGCCTTCACTTAGACCCAGAGGGCTGGGGTAAACTGCAGTCTCTCCTATGGCACTGAGAAGGGCAGGGAGGTTTCACAAGGACCCGGAGAGCTCAGGGAAACTGCAGTCTTTCCCACTGCCCCGGGAAGGAGAGGGAGTCGTCACACAGACCCGGAGGTCTGGGGAAACTGGTCTCTCCCATTGCTCTGCGAAGGTCAGGGAGCCTTCACAGGGCCCACTAGGGCTTGGGGGTACTGAATTCTCTCGCACCACTTGGCACAAGGGCAGGGCGCCTTCACTAGGACCTGGAGGTCTCGTTGAAACTGAAGTCTCTCCCAGCCCTGGGAAAGGCAGGATGCCTCCACATGAGACTTTAGTTTCTCCAAGCCCTAGAGGGCCCTGTGAAGGCTCCCTGCCCTTTGCAGTGCAGTAGGAGAGACTTTATTTTCTCCCAGCCCTAGCGGTCCATGTGAAGGCTCCCTGCCCTTTGCAGTGTGGTGAGAGAGACTTCTATTTTCCGGAGCCCTAGAGAGGCATGTGAAGGTTTCCTGCCCTTCGCATGGCGGTGGTGGCCCTTGGGGCTGGTACCTTTCACCGAGAGGCTTTTTACTCTCAGTGGACAGTGCCCCTGTGTGCTTTCTAGCCTAAAGCAGGATGAGTCGGGAACTCACCTCTCCCAGCCTGGCAGCCAGGAGCCAGGGGGACCCTGGAGGGCAGAGTCCCACATGCAGCCCACAGGTCTCCTCACCCCCGTGGATGCATCCTTTACCTCGACCCCCACACCAACTATGATTGGCACTTTGTAGGGGTCAGGGTGGGAGAAGGAAGGAACGGAGTGGGCAAGGATGTCTGACAGCCCTCCAAGGTGTGGGGGAGCTGTGCAAGCAGCTAGCCTGTGGGGGCTTTTATGAGGGCAGAGGGGAGCGCCCCACCCAGCCATGACCACACCTAGAGAGAGGGGCAGGTGGTGGTGAATGGTGGGTTCAAAAGTTGAAACCAAACTGGACACCCAGCCAGGGGTGGGAAGGAAGGAGACAGACCATGCCGAGGGCATGGTCAGGCCGGGTAGGGAGGGCTGTGCCAGCTTTAGGAGAGGAAGAAAGTCGAGGTGCTTGACCTGTCCTGAAAGGATGTGGCTGAAACCAGGTGGGCAAAGCCCTAGGGAAGTCCCACAGCAGGTGAAGGGGGCGGTGACCACTCCCTGGAAAGCTCCGCCCACCCCATCCTACCCCACCCTCCATGAACTACCCTGAGGCTCCCCCAGTAGTCAGCGTGGGAGGAGGGAGGAAGCACTGTCTGCGGCCCGTGGCCCCGCCTCCACCCTGGTCAGGTGGGGGTGTGGGCGCAGGCAGCTGAGCGGCTCAGAGAAGCCTGCTTCCTGTTCTAGGGCTCACTGATCACCCAGGGACTTTACGCCAGTGTTCTCACTTTTGGGTTGTCTTTCTTTAAGTGTCTTCCCATATCTTTATTAGTTGGTGCAGTCTATTTTTCAGTTCATGGTAATAGCTACCATTTTTTCTTTTTTTATTTTCATGTAATACAAGTAGATATTGATAAAATATTAGAACAGACTCTTCTTTCTTGTTTTTTTTTTTTTGCGGTACTGGGGATCAAACTCAGGACCCTGCGCTTGCTAGGCAGGCGCTTATTCCACTGAGCTATATCCCCAGCTTCTTTCTTGAAAAAATAAAATTTCATAACAAAAGAGAGAGTAACAGTTAATATACCATGTACTGTAATCTTAAAAGGACTGCCAAAATGGTACTTGGAGTACAAGTCTGACAAAAAAAAGAAACACAGGCTACGTGTGGTGTGGCACACACCTGTAATCCCAGCACCAGGGAAGCTGAGGCAGGAGGATCACTGTGAGTTCAAGGCTGGCCTGGGCTACAAAGTGAGTTGAAGGCCAGCCTGGACTACATAGTGAGACCCTGTGTCAAACAAAAAACAATAGCACAAAACTTTCTTTTCAATGAACTAAGAGAAGGTAGTAGTATAAATAAAACCAGTTAGCATGTATGTTAAAATAGTTTTGAAAAAATAGCATCGACAATTTGGAGGTTTTATTTGACCTTTTCCCTGCCTCTTGTTTATTTATCTTCTATTTTGATCATACATATACTTTCTTGTATAAGAGAAACCATGCCATTTTTTTTTTTGAGATAGGGTCTCGTTATTCAGTTCACTTGAGCTTGAGCTCACTTTGTAGCCCAGGCTGGTCTAGAACTCACAACAACCCTCCTGCCTCAGCCTCCTGAGTGCTTGGATTACAGGTGTGGCACCACCATGCCTGGCTCCTATTTTTTTTTTTTTTTTGTGGTACCAGAGATCCAACTCAGGACATTCTGCTTGATAGGCAGGCTCTTATGCCACTGAGCTATATCCCCACCCATTTTTTTCTCTTGAGACAGGCTCCTAAGATGTTGCCCAGGCTGGTCTTGAACTCCTGGGTCAAGCACTTTTCCAAGTCCTGAGCAGTAAGGCTCCAGGAATGTGCCACTCGCTGGGTGGCTCTCCTTTTTTGACTACTTACAGAGAAGAGCCTGCCCTTTGAACTCCTTGGTGCAGAGTCTTCCACTGGTCTCTTATCTGTAACCTCTGGTGCACGTGCTGACGGGTGGCACACCCTCTGACCTCCCAGTGTCTCCTCAGCAGTGTGTTGGGGGGACCCCGCACAATAACAGAGACCTCATTGGACCCTGGGAAGAGTCAGAAGGTGACTGGACCGGCCCTCAGACAAGGCAGGCCTGCCCTGTGTGATGTCCCACAGCTAGCTTGTTTGCCTGCTCACCTTGTCTTATCTCCGAGGGTGATCGCCCCTCAGCATGTGCCACCTGTTCCAATGCTGGTTCTAGAGAGTAGTCAGGTGCGGTTGCTGTTCCAGTTAGATTTTCCCAGAGTGTTAACCCGTGAATGCCTGCTGTGTGCTGTGTGAGCTCAGTGTGAACAGAGGACATAAGCCATAGGTCGTCTCTGTCCGTGCTCCGTGATGACCAGCCCCTCTACTGCGGACTCAGGGTCATGGAGCTTGAGTGAGCCCCAACCTGCATTTCCATGGACTTAACTGTCCAAGCTCTCTTCAGAGACTTGAGCGGACAAAACGGAGAATCTACTGAAATTTCTCCTTACCCCTGACAGTCCCAGTGTTGGCGAGAGCCACATGGCCAGGCAGGCACCTAAATGGTCTCTCCTTTAGGAGGGCACCCTCCCTAGGTCTGTTGTGACACCATTCAAGAGCACAGTGCACACATACAGAGTCGTGGGTGTAAGTTAGAGCAAGCCCGCTGTGTTAGACTGCATGATACAGAACTTCAAGAAAGGCTTTTTCCTTGTGCAACTACAGGGAAAAGTGAGGGTGAAGCAGCAGCGCCTCAGCCCATTCTACAGGAGTGACTGGCTGCACCTATGCCGCGAGGCCACAAGAGGGCACCCTGAACTTAGAAATCGTGGGTAGGGTAGGCCAAAGGGACTGATCCTGCATGGAGAGGCCATCCTGGTTATTTGCTTTATAGGGCTTAAAGCTGGAACTGTGTAATGACCTTTCTGTGAATAACATGCATTAACATTTGGAGAATATATGGAAATCAGGACATTGGGACTTTCCGGTTAAAGTTGAAGGTGTAAACCCCCAAGATTATTCTTAATTGGGCCAGATGGGATCCTTCACAGCCAAAAGTGTTTCTGTATTTTGGTGCATGCCCAGGCAAGGCCAACTTCCGGAATTAGAAATATCGTCGCTATTCCTCAGAGTGTGGAGAATTAAATCAGGAATGGGAATATCTGGGCCGGGGATATAGCTCAGTGGCATAAGTGCTTGCCTGGCAAGGCTAAGGTCATAAGTTTGATTCCTGTTACCAAAAATAGAAAACAAAACAGGAATATCGTTACAACACAAAGTACATTTCTCCAGACTGGCAACAGACACGAAAACATTGTAACCCCTTTATCATCTGCGTTCTGTTCTAAATGGGACCCTGTCATAGACTGGGCTGGATCCAAAAATGGCCTCCTGACTCAGCTTCCCTCTAGTGCACCTTGCCGACAGGGAGCTTGCAACCCCTTACAATATTTTATTCTGCACCCTTCCCACCAGGACTGGACCTCAGGTCGCCAGACAAGAGCTGGTAGATGGACTAGAACTAGACCCATGGCTTGTTTTAAGAGTCCAGAAAGCCTGGATACCCCCACTACCCCATCTTCTATTAGGGTTCCTTCCCAGAGACCACCAGTGTTTTCACAGGGCCCCAGCACCTATTGTAAACAACACTGGGCCCCTGATTACCAGCCTCCTGCATCTGGTTAATGACGCCCATCAGGAACAGTCCAAGCTATAAACTGTGACTTCAGAAAACACTGTTGGTTCTTTTCCTCCTTTCAATTCTATCCAATGGAGCTTTGAGTCTCATTCAGAATAATACTAATCTTAATTCAACTAGTGCTCCTGATCGCTGGCTTCAGCCCAAGCCGATGACAGTATGGAGAAGCGTCTCTTATTTTCTAGGCTGCAGGAAGGGCCAAAATGCCTCTCCTCACTGTATGGATATATTGGCTGCCATTTCAGGCTCCCTAGCAGGTTCATTTGTGACTTTCTTGCTTTGTGCTGACAGGATACATCAGGTGCTTGAGAGCATAAAAATGAGTCTTTGTAGACTTACTTTTCTGGTACCTGACTGTAGTGGATTGACAACTGGTGGTCAACTTATAACCCCCAGCTGAACTTAGCAAGTGTGGTGCTGGGTGTGGGAGGCCGACCTGGGGACTGTTGCCAGTGGCATAAGAGGCAGAACGGGAGAAGAAGTAGTTAGGCTGTTGGGAGCTGGTAGAAGCTGTCAGGAGCCTGTTGGAAGCAGGGAGAAGCTGTAGGAGCTGTCGGTTTGCTTGGAGGAGCTTGTCATGCTGGCTTTCCTGATGAACACGGCTCTTGCCACTGTCCAAGGAGCTTGGGACACTGTTATCGCTGAGAATGGCTTTGGTTCACTTTGGGGGAGTTCTGGTCCTCACTCTGAGCATTGCTTCTTGGCTTCGGAGGGGAAGAAGGTACACAGCTCAGTCTCCTGGAGAAGATTGTCACATTGGCTTTCCTCATGGGAACTTGGCTTTCCAGATCATCAGAGGAGCTCAGGACCTCACTGTTGTCAAAGATGGCTATGGTACCTTTCCGGGGAGCTGTGGTTTTACTTTGTACATCACTTCCTGGCTCTAATGCAGATCCCTCAGCCTGCTAAACAGATTCTTCACCCACTGGCAGACTTAGTAGATTCCACCACTGACCTTTGGGCCTTCCCAGTGCAGATCCACAAAATGGGCCTGTATGAGACGTTGTCATGGGCCCTAGGCCTCCAGTTGAACTTGTGGGAGGCACTGTTGTGAGCTCTAGGTCGTCAGCTGGACTCATGCAGGGCCTTATCGTGGGACCCAACCCCTTGGCTGGATTCTTTGGTCTCTAGTGTGTGGACAGATTTCCTGCACTCTTTTGTAGGTGATTCTTTGGGTGATTATTACAAATAATCTTACAAAATATGTGTACTGTATTATATTGTTCCCCTTGCAAAACCCCCAAAGCAACATACTGTCCTTTGTGTTTATCCAGGACAGCAAGGACATGCACATGGCCATCAGTCACATCAGAAATGTGGCCCTGTGGTACTGCCCTGTTAGCAGGAGTGGCGATTGCAGGGAAGGTAACACTCAGTGCCACAGCTACGGAAGTAAGCCAACAGCAACACTCACAGTTAAGTGCTCAGGTTGCTGGAGACGTTGCCGATATACAGACCTTACTAGACACACTGCAGGACCAGATGGACTCGCTGGCCGCAGTTGTCCTCCTGAAGGAAAGAGCCTTCGATCTCCTGACTGCCCAGCAGGGGGCACCTGTCTTTTCCTGGAGGGAGAATGTCGTTACTATGCTAACAAGTCAGGAATAGGAGGAGAAAACTCCCACCAGCTGTGGGGCACTTCAAACATAGGGTGTCTTATGGGAAGCGCTTGCTGGTGGGGACCCTTGGATTTTTCTCCCCTCTTGGACAGGAGCTCTCCTGGGAGCTGTGCTGGCCCTTCTAGCATTGTTTCTCCTGGGTCCTTGTGTGATCCATATTTTGTCACAGTTCCAGACAGAATGCTTTGAAGCAGTGCACCACAGACTTCTTTCATAGGCTATTCCCTCCTATCAGCTCCTTAGCACCAAAGAAGCTGAGGAAACTGAGGGAGAAGATTCTCCTCTGTAGTAAAGCAGGGGGGAGATGTAAGAGCACTCATAGAATAGCAGACTTGTAGGCATATTATAGCAAAAGTTAGAAATCAATTAGAGGCCTTGTGACCACAGGCCCCTACAGCCTGTCATGTAGCTAGTGTACTAAATTCAGCAAAAAAATCTTGACTCTCTGGTCTCAGGTGTTATCTGTCAACTTGACAGATCAAGCTGACTGAGTTTTCTTTAATTAAAAAAATATGCATTGACTTCTGCCTGTTTTGAGGCTGTCATGTTTGGGGAAATACTGGCCCAATCAAGGACTCATTTAACTCTGCTCACCCCACACCTTCCCCTCCTTCCTCGAATGAGAGTACTGCCTGACAATGTATGACATAATGCTCGTATTCCATGTAACCAATCATGTAATAACCTATTATCAGTTTTGTACTTCTCACTTGCAAATCATATTTAAATTGAACTCAAGCTTGACTCTGGGCCAATGATTTGGAAACTATTTCTCTTGGTTCGCCAGTATTACAAATAAAAGTCTGCCTTCTGACTCTGTAGTGCCAAGAGTCTTCCAATGGTCTTTTTATCTGCAACACTCTGACCAGACCTACAAAGGTTCAGTTTTCAAAACCATTATTGCAAGCAGGATTTCACAGCTGCTTTTAAGTCCTGCAAGTCCTGAGGGTGTTGAGAGCCAGGGTTGGATTCAGAAAGAGAAGTGACAGGACCCAAAGAATTTTTCATTTCTGTGCGCTTTCATCCTATCATCTTATTCAATTCCTTAAACCATCTCTGACAGAGTTTATGGAAATACTGGGAGAACAAAAGCTATTTTGCTGCAGAATAGAATTGACAGGACTTGCCGTGGAAGTGGAAAAAGTAAAGTGAAAGCAGAAATGGGTTTTGGACAGAAACAGGCAGAACTCAAGACCCCAACAACTCACAAGAACTGGCCTCTGGGGAAATAGGTAGGTGTGGGTTTCCTTTTCAGATTTGAGGCATATTGCATTTATCAAATGCTTATCCAACACACATTGTGAGGCAGGATATTTTGAAATTTGGAATAACTAGCATTGAGGTCTCTGAATTATTTTGGAATTGTTTTGTTTGTGTTTTTGAGGCAGCGTCTCACTGAGTCAGGCTCATCTTGAACTCACTATGTAGCTCAGGCTGGCCTTGAACATAGTGATCCTCCTGCCTCAACCTTCCAAGTGCTGAGATTACACACATGTGCCACCCTGCCTGGCAGTAATCTCTTAAATATTTCAGTCATAGTAGAGTTTTCCAGACTTTTAATTTATTCTGCTTATATATTTATATAATATCTAGGTGCTCAGGAAATACATATGTGAGGAAACTGACAGGTCTTCCTCATAGACAGTATATTCTAGAGGGCCACGGTGAGGCACAACAAAGTTTTAAATAAAAATCATTACAGTCTATTGTTTTGGGATAAGCTCCTGTACTATACCTCAAAATACCAGCCTGAAAAATCAAAATAGAAAAAGAAACCAAAATGGAGTCACACACACTAAAGTTCCACCACACCAAAACAAACTCAAGGTATTGTCTGACCTTCTGAGAAATCAAAACAGATTAAAAAAATGCAAACTTCCAAAACTGGCCCTTTTCACTTGGCATAATAATGAACCTCCTTCTGCTTCAGTCCTTACACAAAGGAGTGAGGTCACCCAAGCACTTACTTTTCCATTGTTCTGTCTTCCTCTCCTCACCTCACAGAGAAAGCAACTTTGAAATGACCATCCTTCCTTTTTTCTTGGTTTCTACTTTCTTCAACTTTTTCCCCCAAACCAGCCTTCTTTTCTCAGCCCATCAGAGCGCTTAGTCTGTATGTGGTGGTACACACCTATATTCTCAGCACTCTGGGAGGCTGAGGCAAGAGGGTCACAATTTTAGCACAGCCTGGGCAATTTAGTGACTTAGTGAAGCCCTGTCTCAAAAAGAATAAAAAAGGAGAATGTTGGGAATGTAGCTCAGTGTGAAGGCCCTGTGTTCAGTCCCCAGTGAGGGGAGCTTTCTAATTCTAGAATCACAAAGCCAATGAAAGTCTCTCTAAATTTGTTCTAATTCCTTCTTTTGATACAATGAATCCAGCACAGAAGTACCTTAGATTATTTGGTGGAAAGTTAAGAGTGCTACAGAGAAACATGGAGCCAGGCTTGGCAGCACACGCCTGTAATCCCAGCACTCTGGGAGGCTGAGGCAGGAGGGTCATCAATAGTTCAAGATGCATGAATAATCCACAGTGCACTCTGGGCTGCATTGTGAGTTCAAGGTGAGACCCTGTCTCAAACAAAACAAAACAGGGGCCACAGAGTTAGCTCGGCAGTGCAGCACCTGCCTGGCAAGCACAAGGTCCTGAGTTCCATTCCCAGCACCCAGCGAAAGAAGGAAGGTAGCAAGGGAGGAAAAGAGGAAGCAAGCAAGCAAGCAAGCTATATAACAAAGTAAACCTGAATGAGGGAAGGGGCTGCAGGCAGGATTAAATTTAATGTGTGAGATTTGAACAGAAGCTTGAAAGTTATGAGGATTAAGGGGCATTGACCTGGGAACAGCCAGCAAATAAAGCAAACGCCCACACCCAGACACCCCCAGAGTGAGCCTTGGCTGTTCTGGAAAGGAAGGAGGAGGCCAACAACTGGAAAAGATGAATGATGGGGCTGAATGAGCAGCGGGAGAGGCTTGCCGAGCGCTCCTTGGGTTCAGTCCCCAGCAACACACACACATGGTATAATGAAGTTGAACAGGAAGGCAGATTTTTTACTTTCAAAACTGGGGATAGGGGCTGGGGATATAGCTCAGCAGCACAAGTGCCTACTTGCCAAGTGCAAGGTCCTGAGTTACATCTTTGCTACAAAATAAAAGATAAAAAGCTGGGCATGGTAGTCTCCCCTTCCAGTGCACTGGCCTAGCTCGGGAGGCAGGCCCTGTTCCCGGCAGCCCAGCCCCCTGCCGCGGGCGGGGAGCTCTCGTTCCCAGCGCTCCAGGGCTTGCCTTGGGAGGCTGGCCCTGTTCCAGGCGCCCCCCCGCCCCCCCATCCCCTGCCGCCGGCGGGGAGCTCCCACTCGCAGTGCTGAGGGGCTTGCATCGTGAGGCCAGCCCGTGCCAGGCAGTCCCCAGCCACCTGCCACCCGCAGGGAGCACCCCTTCCCAGTACTGTGGGGTTTGGCTCAGGAGGCCGGCTCCATTCCAGGCAGCCCTCTGCCCCCTGCTGCCCACGGGAAGCTCCCCTTCCCAGTGCTCTGGGCTTGCAGAACACGGGGACAACTGGTCAACCTGCAGAGCAGGGACAGCTCATCGACCTGTGGAGCAGGGACAACTGGTCCACCTACAGAGCAGGGACAACTGGTCGACCTGCAGAACAGGAACAGCCGCTCAACCTATGGAGTTGATTGACCTGCAGAGTGGGAACAACTGGTCGACCTGTGGAGCAGGGACAACTGGTCAACTTGAAGAGTGGAGACAACAGGTCGACCTAAGAAGTTGTACTACTGACTTAGGCCACTTTATTGTAAGGAATAGTTGATGATTAATTGATCAGTTTTGCATGTCTATATCTGTTTTTCTGAATATACACTTAGAAGTTATCGATATGTAATGCTACAACCATTGTTGATTCCCTGTCACCTTATCTGTAACTCAGATTCGATTGTACTATTCTTATGCTACTTTGTGTCTGTTTGTTAATATCTTTTTGTTTTTATACTTTTAAAATTTAAAAAAAACTGGTCGACCTGCAGAGCAGGGACAGCTGGTCTTTCTGAGGAGCAGGGCCACCTGGTGGATATGCAGAGCAGGGTCAACTGGTCGACCTGCAGAGCGGGGACAGCTGGTCCACCTGCAGAGTTGAGACAACGGCTCTCACCCTGCAGAACGGGGACAGCTGGTTGGCCTGTGCATCAGGGACAACTGGTCGACCTGCTGAGCACTGACAGCTCGTCAATCTATAGAGCAGGGACAACTGCCAACCTCCCTGTTTCCCCTGGCTAGTTGGGGAGCCCGGCCCGCCCTCCCTATGAAAGCACTCCACATCAAAACTCAAAACACTTCTCTCTAGTTTTGTATTTCCTTTATTGTTTTTGTGTTAACAAATAGGAAGATAACATTATGTAACACAGCATCCAGTACTAATTCCCTACTATCCTCTCTATAATTTTGTATTTCCTGTATTGTATTTGTGTTATTCTGATTTATATGTCTCCATTCTTTTGTCTTAAAAATAAAATAAACGTCAAAACACTTCATTCAGTGACTCCCAAAAAAGATTGGCAGTGATTTATATCAGCAATCTTGCTTCTAAAACAATTTTGCCTTGCATGTATGAGATGTAAATGAAAAATTATAAAATGGAGAGCAATGTTAAAAAATTCAAATACCTACTCCATTACTATGAACATGTCACTTAGCTTCTCTGGCTTTGTTTCTTCAGCAGAATTAGTAACATGATACACATACAACCCTTTAAGAAGCAACAGCCTGTGCCAGACTCTTGATTAGTTATAGCAACATATGCTGGAATTTGTAACTCATCAAATCCTAAAAGGCAGATATTGCTATTCTACTGCTTTGGGAAATGAGATGGAGCAATGGTTTATTTGCAGGTTACCCAACTAGTAAGAGGCAGTGCCAGGAACGTCACCTGGGTCTATCTCTTCAACCACACAATGCTGTCTTGTCCACTTCTCAGAAACAGGACACCATGCATGTGAGTAGTGCTGAAAAAACTTTCATTTTCTAAGTATTTTTCTACTTTAATTACATTGTTTAGCAAGTAATCATAAAGATAACTGGGTATGTTAAGCAGAAGAATGTATCAACGTCTTACTTTATATTATCTGGCTTTGGTGGGAAAATTCTGACTAAGATCCTTCATAACCACCAAAGCTAGCTCAGCAGGAGCAGCTAAGATTCGGGCAGCAGTCTGGAAACTGAGGTCTGTAACAATGCCAAGTGGAGGTTACAGGGTATTAATACAATGCAGTGAAAAGCAGAAAATATTCAGGCTTACTTTCCACTATGCTCTTGGTAATAAAAAGTGCTTTAGCATGTAACCATTCCATAAAGAGTTCATGGTTTTAGTTTCAGGTTCATTCACCTCATGGCTCCATAGCATTCACTGAGCCATTTCTGATCTACTCAGACAAACTAACACATTTAGCAAAGGCTAAACTGAGCCCAAACCCTTTTTCTTCTTCTCAATTTAAAATACATCACAAGCCAGGTATGGTGGCACTTGGTAGCCAGGAGGATCACTGCTGAGCTCAAGGCCTGCCTGGGCTACATAGTGAGTTCAAGGCTGGCCTGAACTACATAACAAGACCCTATCTCAAAAAATAAATATCACAAAACATAGATTAAAGCATTTAGCAATTATGGCGGAAGAATTGTGATAAATCATTCTTTGGAAAAGAAAGGTACATGTAATTCTACTTATCTCCTCTGAACGTGCTACAGATACACCATTTAAGAAATGTGTGCATATAGAAGTGTAAGACTAGATATGTATTTCTAGTATTCCAGACTTATGTGCTTGGTCACAGAGAGAAGATTCTGTTACTGAGATATATATATATTCCTTCAGCCTAACATTATTTGTCTTCTAAAGTACTTACTTCTATTCTTCTTCAATTAATCATAATCATTGTATCTTTTAAATTTGTGGCACCCATATAGATATGAATATATGTGAAAAATTTGAATTCTGCATATTTTAATACCAAAAATTTATCAGTAAAGTAGCCCAATGATCTCTCTACACTTTCATTACCTTGTAATTGCCAAACTTTCAAAGGTGCCATTTCATTGGTGCTCTCTACAAGATGCTTTCTGAGTTCTTTCAACTGTCCACTTAGCTCAGGGTGCAGGTCTCTGAAAGAAATAAAATCAGTCCTTTTCACTGTCTCCTTCTGACAGCACACTTCGACGGAAGAGGGTTGAAACTTTATCTCTCATGATTTTCTCCCTCAATTCTAAGAAGTCTTTAACACAGGCAAATAAATAAATAAATAAATAAATTCAGTGCAGTTCCTGTAAAAATAAATACAGACATTGCAAGTTAGCTCAACAACCATAAAATTTATATACTGAAACATAAATGACATAATAGAAAATTCAGAGAAATGATAAAAAGTATTGATTTCTCCGCTTCTACATGAAAGATTGAAACTATCAGTGAATATTACAGTACGTGAGCATTTATTTATAGTGTCCAATTCAATTGCATCAGAAATAGGCTAAATAAATCTTGGGAACTAATAACACAACAGCTTTATTTATTAGTTTGAGGGTCATTTTATTGATAATAAATACCCAAAATGTTGAACTTGAACCAGACTTATTCATCTTAATGCAAATGGGGATCAAAGGAATTTACAATTTCTGTTATTCCTAGAAGTCCCTAAAGAACTATACCAAAGTGTTTTGAGAACTTCATCCAAACTCACTTTAAGCATTATGTGCAGTTATGATACAATTATAGTGCTTAATTGTTGGGTCCATTGTCTTGATTTTACAAAGTACCAACAAGAAAGTAAATATTTTGAGGAAAAAAAAGTTCATATTGATTAATAGACGACTATATAAGCAAGTGCAATGGTGTTTTAAAGAGAGAACTCAAAACCCCAAGAAATACTTCATGTTTTCAAATGCTTGTAGGAAAATGCTGTTCTAACTGTAATTTTATAGGAAGAATTAATGCTTTTATTATTTCAAAACTTTCATGATTAATGGAAATTGTTTCAAATGTATAACTATATGAGTTTAGGTAAGCATGTATACACTGTACAACACTTGTTTTAAATGTTTTTCTCAAAAAAAAGACAAATCACTAGAACAGTGATTCTAATAGAATACTGGAGGGTAAGAAGACTAGAAGTGGGTATGGGTAGGACTTCAACTTCACCTGTAGTGTTCTACCGACCTATCCTCTTTTTAAGTAAAAATAAGCCTTGGCCAGGTGTGGTAGTGCATGCCTATAATCCCAGCACTCAGGAGGCTAAGGCAGGAGGATTGCTGCAAGTTCAAGACCAGCTAAGGCTACACAGTGAGTTCAAGGCCAGCCTGAACTACATAACGAAACCCTGTCTCAAAAAGACAAAAAAAAAAAAAAAAAAAAAAAAGAAAACCTTATGTTGTGTAAACAAAGAAAACTTGATAAACAATTCTTTGGGATAGCAAATAGCAAACAGACTAATAGTCTATTATGGGTAGTGAGTACATAGGTATATACTATTCTCCATATTTTTCATGGATATTTTTAAAATCCAACAATAAAACTGAAAAAAGCAATTGCTGCCAGTCCTAAGCTGAATTTCTGTCAGCCTACATGCTCATTAATCCTTTAGTCACATGAGCATAATTTAGGGTAACAATAGTTGTGAGGCTTTATCTTGAAATAGGGTACAACCCACTTGAAAGTAAGAAAATAGTTACCAGAGAAAGAGACATGTAACGTGTAGGTCTACCAGACAGATGGCTAGGAGTTGAGCTCTGTGTAACCCACAGCTAACACAAATATTCACTCAGGTCCCTCACTTTCCAAAGAACCCAGTTACCACAATGGTTTCCATAATAAAACATTCAAAATGGTCCAGTTATTTTGGATCGGTAAGCAACTATTTTGAATGTCCAAAACCAGAAATGTCCTCAATATTATACATCATGTATTTATATTTAAAATGCATAAAGTCACCTATCAAGAAGCCCTACAAACATGAATATGGAAAGGGATTCTGAAAATGTGTATTGAATAAAAGTAGTACCTCGTCACACAGTAATGAGGCCAAGGCTGATGAGGAGCTGTGTGGTGGTGACCTTGGCACGCTGAGAGGCTGAGCCACAAGGATGGCTAGTGTGAGCCTCACTGGGCAATTCAGTGATTTAGCAAGGTCTGCTAGCAAAATTTTAAAAATAAAAATAAGGGGTTGGAGATGTAGTTCACTGGGAAAGACCTTGGTTCAATCCCCAGTACTACAAATATATAAATACATAAAATAGAATCTGCTAATAAATAAGAAACGTACATATGCACAGAACCAATGTGACATGTCAAGAGCAATGCAACTTGAACTAAAACATCACTTAAGAATTTATCTGGTTAAGTGACCTCATTCAGCCAAATGTCAGGGATGAAGTGTATAAAACTGAGCCAAGCACACACAAATGAATTCTATTTAAAAGAAATAATGAAAGCACACCACAGATGGCCTAGATGAAATTTCCAGATAGAGAAGAATCCAGGGTTTTGCGTAATTATCAAGACATGACTGAAATAACTACAACATTTAAAATAAAAGCTAAGATTTTTTTTAGCTATGAAGTACTATCATACTTTATAAAATGGTTATAGAACTATGAAAGTTTAAAATTTTCACCATTAAGAATATTTTCAATTACCTGCCAGATACAATGCTGCACATCTGTAATCCCAGCTACTTGGGAGGATGAGGCAGGAGGACCCTAAGTCTGAGGCCAGCCTGGGCAACTTGGGGTCAGAAAACTAAAGAAAAATAAAGGGGGACCAGTGATGAAGGCAGCGGTAGAGCCCTCGGGTCAAAGTCCAGGACCAGGACATACGGTCTAATGAAAAATAAAAACAATAAGATAAGAAAACATTTAATTGAGCTGTGTTATAAGACTTCTGCTACATATTTTGCACTTTTTTCTGATGTGTAGACTAGACAAATAGGGCCGGGGATATAGCTCCGCAGCATAGCGCCTGCCTGGCAAGTGCAAGGTCCTGGGTTCAATTCCCTGTACCAACCTGCCCCCAAAAGAAAAACTCATAGACTAAACAAATAAACAGGACTACTCTAACTTAAAATCTGTTCTTTCTCCTGAGAAAAAAATTAAGTGAAAGAAGTTAATTTATCCTATTATTCAACAAAAAGGAAAACCAACATCCAACTTTATGGTATCAGTTGAAAGAAAAATGTAATCAGGTTAGGCCACAGGCAGGACACAATGTCATGTGCTCAGGGCTGGGGTGCAACTCCTTGGTAGCATACCCGCCTAGCATGCACGAGGCCCTGAGCTACCTCCCCAGCACTACAAAAACAACACAAACAAAGCAAGCATGAGGAAAAGAACATGTTTTTATTTTTATTTTTTATTTATATTTATTTATTTATTTATTTGTGGTACTGGGGATCGAACTCAGGACCCTGCGCTTGCTAGGCAAGCGCTTATTCCACTGAGCTATATCCCCAGCCCCATGTTTTTAGAATGACTGAAAATACAAACTTTAGAATAAAAAATATTTTGCCATGTTAGATTTACATGTATAAATGCCATGAGATCCATAACAGTAATGGGGAAGATAATGCTAGGAAAGCAAGGAGGTCTGGAGATTAAAGGGCATCTTCCAAAATGAATAGAGTATACCATGACATACATACCTTAACCTTCCAAAGAGGAATCCCTGAACTTCATCGATGGGATCATTTTCACCAGTGACTGTAGTATTTACCACCATTCCTACAAAAACATAGTAAAAATACATGTCTAATGGGTCACATTAGAAATGAAAATGTCTTAACCTCATAACATTTGAATAATATAAAAAAGTCAGAAACACCTGAAATTTTAATGCCATTTAATTAACAGTTTGCAATATGTCTCTAAATAAAGTAAATGTGTTTTAATATTGCTTGTGTTCCTGTACAAGAAGAGATTTTATTGTTTTTGTTGGTTTGTTTTAATGGTAGTAGGTATTGAACACAGAGACTTAATGTTCATCTAACATCCCTGGCCCTTTTTATTGTTCATTTTGAAAGAAAGCCTCACTAAATCACTAAATTGCCCAGGCTGGGTTCAAACTTGCAATCCTACTTCCCCAAACTCCCAGAGTGCTGGGATTATAGTATGCTCAGCAAGAATGTATTTTTCGCTTAAACTTTAGAAAATTTTACAAGCTAAAAATTTCAAAATTAATAGTTTTTAATATTATGCAAAAAGGATTTTTCAAAGACAAAATTCTTAAGACTATGCCGTTAGGCAACTTAATCCTAAGTGTAACTAGCTGGGGAAGAAAAGATGATGGATACTACTAGCTTATTATCATTATTATTATTATTATTATTATTATTTTTGGCGGTACTGGGGATCGAACTCAGGACCCTGCGCTTGCTAGGCAGGCGCTTATTCCACTGAGCTATATCCCCAGCTCCACTACTAGCTTATTATCCATTTGTCTCATTACCCAAACTGATCATTTTTATGTTTAAAATGAGTTTAAAAGGAAGAAATATAAAAGCATATCAAGCTCAACTGATATAATGAATTAAAAACTTCATGGTAATCGGACACGCATGTGTAAACACTGTATGGTTTCTCTGGTGTGAGAAACCAAAAGTGTAAATAAGGACCAAAATGTATAATAGCTATTGTGAAATAGGAAGAAAATGTTCAATGGGAAGGGGAACAAGGGAAAGCAGAGGAAAAAAGGAAAGGAGAAAAATAAAAAATTAAAAATATGAGAAAAGAAGGAAAACATGGAAACAAAGCTTTTGTAAATGGGGAGGGGAGAAGAGGACAGGTTAAAGGGTGGTAGGAGAATGGGAAAAAAATTGTCATGTATAGGCACAAATTCTCTATGATGAATGTGATCATTATATGTATCTAAAATGTACCAATAAAATCTGATTAAAAAATAAATAAAATAAATGGAAAAGAGAACAAATTACAACAACAAAAACAAAAAAAACCTACAGTGTTAGAACCCATAGTAAATTGTTCCAAGTTCAGAAAACAAAATAGAGTAAGATTCAAGCACAGGCTCACCATTCTCCTAAATCTATTCTTTTTCATTATGGAAACAAACTCTCCTTAACTCATTGGTCTTATTTTTACAAATTCACCTTTCACCTGAGTATCGTCCTTGGCCTTGTACTCAGTGCTTTTAATGGCCAATTCCATAGCCAGAGAGGTGAACTGGCTCCTTCCTGGGATTCTGCAAGTAGAGCAATTATTTTGTCGTCATCGCCTAACTTGTTACAGATCACACAGTACTCAACACAGCTTGTCAATGCTGCGTCTAGCAGATATCATTTGGGGTTTGCAATCAAAATATCATGTTTTACAGATACTATGTATACAACAGAATTTATTCAACACCAACAATAATAACAGCACTTACCTACCATTAAAATATTCATTCTATTTTTTAAAATGTCAATTCAAAGTTTTCTCTCAAAAAAATTCTACTTTTGTTTACATTTTGTATCCTGTCCCAACTGTGGAAATGAGAATTCCCAGGTAGAAACAAAATTAACATTTTTCAGAATGGATGGCTGAAAGCGTAGAGGTTCCAAACCATATGAAGACATTCAGAATGAGAAAAACAAAGTGCAGATTGTACAGAGCAGATTTGAAATCACACAAAGCAAACGGAACTGCTCTGTTGGGATGAGGCTAAACATATGTCATAGTCTCATCACCATCCTAAATGGTGATGGCCCTTAAATTTTAACCTTTAATACTAGCAGTAGGCCTGGAGGGCTGAGGGGAAAGACGTATTTTCAAAAACTGGACTTTGAAAATTTCTGCTCATTCAAATTGCTGTCTAAATTTTTTGACTTGTATAGTTTAAACACCTATTTACTGAACTTACTATGATACATTTAAAAGCTAATTATATATATATATATATGTATATAAATAAATATTTTAAATGCTAAGTATGACAAGTTTAATTCTAAATCAATTCTGCCTGATTTTACCTCTTTTTAGAAATGGTACCAAATGAATGGGTGCCAAAAACAAAGAAGGAAAAAACAAAGAAGGTTGAAATGAAACTGAATTCAAGCATCAATTTCATATTATCATGACTAACATTAAATTTAGAAGAGACTTTGTATATATATAGTTCATTTTTAAATAAAACTTTTAAAAAAAGATGTAGGGACAAGCCAGGCATGGTGGTGCATGACTATAATCCCAGTACTTGGGAGGCTAAGGTAAGAGGATCCTTGTGAGTTAGAGACCAGCCTGGGCTACAAAGTGAACTCAAGGCCAGCCCAAATTGTATAGCGAGACCCTGTCTCAAAAAGACCTAAATAAATAAATAAATACATCTAGGCCTTGGGGGCGGGGGGACATGGCCTCACTATGTAGTTCAGGTTGGCCTTGAACTCACTATGTAGCCCAGGCAGGCCTCAAACTCAAGGTGATCTCTAGCCTCAGCCTCTCAAGTGCTGGGATTACAGGCATGTGCCACCAGCCCCAGGAAAATTGGGCCACTTCTCAAGTAAAATTCACATTTCTTCAGAAAGGCAAGCAAGGTAGTAGCATTTTAGATCTAATGAAAAGTACTAAACTTCTGCAAAAAGTAGTTCAAATAACCAAATTATTTCAAACACAGGGAAATTATTAGCTGATGTTCTAAGGTCATGCTGGGCAAATTAATATTCTAAAGAGTTGTAAAGTAAGTCAATACTTACAGATATATAATGTATAATTACATAGTTGATTTTGCCTGCATTGCTTTTTGATACAAGTTGGTGGTGGAAACTAGAAAATTCTTGAAGGCCTATCTCGGAGTAGAAAATCACCACTGGGCTTTCAGGGTTAGATGAGGGATATATGTGATCTCCTCTGAATAATAAAGGTTTAGGTCTGGAAACAAATATTACAATTTGTAAATTTTCAACATAAGAAAATTTAAATATTAAAAAAATCGGACAAAATGTCAAGTATAACTATGAGAATTTTGGATTACAAGTATCTTAATATAAAGTGCATGACAGTCTTAGTTTTCACTCATACTGTCATGTGAGTCTTATTCATGACTATAAAAACTAAAAGTACACCACATAAATACTGACTATAAAATGCAGACTTGTACTAACAATTGTTACTAATTCCTAGTAAAAGAAAAACCAAGGCAAAACAGAATACACATCCAAATCTCACAGTACTAAACCTATAGTATTTTTTAACCATGTAAAATACGATTATTCTTTTATCTGAATCATAAGTACAAATAATGAACAGAGCACAGGATGACTTTCAGCATATAAATTACCAATTGCAAATAGGTCTCTCTCTCTCCTACCATTTTTACTACTTCTTTATTTATTTATTTTATGTCTCTTGAGACAGCGTTTCACTATGCAGTTTAGGCTGGCCTTGAACTCACTTGTAGCCTTGGCAGTAATCCTCCTGCCTCAGCCTCCTGTATGCTAGGATTACAGGCGTGCACCACCATGCCCGGCTTTACCTTTTTACTGTTATGATGTGCTCACTAGCTGTTGTAACATTTCAGTTTTTCTCATACATTTTTAAACTTCTCAAGAAACAAACAAAAAAAAACCCCTTCTCTGGGGTGACATCAAGATTTTAATGACTCGGGCCAGGGATATAGCTCAGTGGCACAGTGCACGGTCCTGAGTTCAATTTCCAGTAACAAAAAAAAATAGATTTTAATGGATCTTGATATGTGACCTACCAACCACTACTATGATAAACTATTTGACAGATGGCAAAGATGTCCATTATAGCCTTAAAATATCAAAAAATCAAAAAAGCAAAAGGATTGAAAGGACCTAAAAAGCCACCAGTACATTATTCTTACATAGGTTACTATGCATGTGTTAAAAATACTGAGGTGCAGCTTCGTGTGCTAATTGAAATGTTGCCTCTTGCAAAAATAAGCCTACCTACTTGTGAATTTAAAGCCAAGAACAAACGAACAGGATAAATGCCAATATATTAAAAAGGAGTTGCTATCTCTCAGAAAGATGATACCAGCGCTTTTTTCTTTATGGAGACCCATGTTGTGGTTATAATAAAGTTTTAAAGAATTACAAAGTCATCACTCCTCCTCCCCTCAAGAGAGCACTGTTGAACCACAGCACCGTTCTCCAATGTTCACTGCTGACTGGCGCATACACTGCGTTTACTAGTTGTCAGCCTGAGGAAGGGGCACTAATGCCATTTGAGGAGCAGAGGACACACACTAGGCAGCTAACGTTCCATTAGCATTTCTCATATCTATGCCATATCATATTTATAGCAGCTTCAGGGGGTACACAAAGGGGCTGCTGCTGTAGCCAAAGACACCTATCACAGCCATACACCACAGGAAATGTACAGCTCTTAAGGCAAAAGCATCTAACTCATAAAGTACCAGTTTTATATTTGAATCAACTTACAATTACTATTCAAATTGGCTTTGAATCTATTAATATTCTGAGAGAATATTACCATTAAGATCATTATTTCAGGCACTGGCTTTCATACACACAGTATTCCTTGCTAAAGTAATAACAAAGCAGACTCAATCTCACAGATAAAGTCATTACTACATTAATGGAATATCAAATACTCTTACTATCTCCATTTGAGAGGAAAGGAAAGAAAGTAATTTATTCCATTTCAAAAAACGATTTTAAGTGATGGAGGTCAGATGCGTATCTATTCACTCTGAATCCAGAATCCGTACTCTAAACTACTGCACCTAACAGATAAGAAAAGCCAGACAGTAGGCTTACTACAGAAAAAGGGCAAGGAGATATTGGGCATTTTTTTAGGGGGGGCATCTTTTTGAGGCAGAGTTTCACTATGCAGTTCAGGCTGACCTTGAACTCACTTTGTAGCCCAGGCTGGCCTCAAACTCACAGCAATCCTCCTGCCTCAGGCTTTGTGTGCTGAGATTACAGGTGTGCACCACCACGCCTGACCATGGCATTTAAATGAAGAAACACACAATCTACCTTCTAGATGCTGTTATTAGAAGAGTCTCGAGGACATCAAAATTACAAGTCTTCTCTCCATGCACTGAGAAAAATGAATTACATCCTTCTGGAGGAGGTTCATCAGCTGCTATCTGTCAACTAAAATACAATATAAATATAAATATATAATATTTATATTATATAGAAATATACATTTATAGTATATGTGAATATATAAGTGTATAGTATATAAGTATAGTATAAATATAAATGTATACTTATATAAATGTTATACTTACATTATAGTATATAGTTTATAGTATATAGTATAATAAAAAATATATTTTTATTGCTACTCAAAACTGAGAATCATGTATGTTCTTTTTTTTTGTATGTTCTAAATGTATGATCAAATGCTAATAATCTACTACCATTTAAGGCACAAATTAACATCTCTAAACATCAAGCCAGTCAGTGGTCTTCATTAAGTTACTGAGTTCCTTCTACCTCATCAAGAGGTAGTTGCTAGTATCACTGCCAATAAAACGTTAAAATTGTATCTTGGAAGACTATCAAAATATATCCAGGGAATACAGGATATACAAAGAAAAGGGATAAACAGATTTTGCTTACAAAACACTCTCTGAGTTCAATTGCCACTTCACACACACACACACACACACACACACACACACACACACACACGAATTAGTAATAAATGAATGAATGAATAATATGCAAATTGACATGAAGCCCTTCATGAAAACAGGCAGAATTAAACAGTATCTAAAAACACAGGACCAATGGGTCTCTTGCTGAGCCAGGAAGACCCAGGAACCATGTGACCTGCCCCAGCTAACACCAATACCTGTCTGGCCCTGGTCCAAAACAGGAAGACTGGAACCATGTGCCCTCCCTACAGTCCCTGGACTCTCCACAGCACAGAGCAACCAACCTACGGCTCTCACCAACACCCAGGAGGACAGTTTCGCTTCAGGACTGAAATGATACCCTCCCTGCTACAGAGACTGGGAGAGAAATAGCTTAGAACGGGTGAGAGCTAAATAGGGATCTCCTGGGAGGTCCAGGCTCAGACCAGGAAGATCAGCAGGTATGAACTGTGTTGTGCGAGGCAAGGTTGAGTAAGAGTAATAATCAGAGGGGACAGTCCGGAAGAAGAGGGCGTTTAGGCTAGTATATTTACCTTCTGGCACTGCTGCCCACATTCAGTCAAAATTAGTGGTCTGAACTATTGTCAGCCAATATAAGGGTAGCCCCCTGCCTTCACATAAATAATAGTCCTCTTTGTTTTGGTTAAGGGATGTTCCCGAATGGTCTCTAGGATTTGTCAACATCCAGTTGAAATTTGATGCCACTATTTCTTACTATAGCCAAGGTAACATCATAGTCATAGTCGCTGGCAATTGGTTTTCTCTCTGCCAGTATCTGGATTGCCTAGGGGTCAGAGACACACTATGACTCACTCCTGAAGAATGCAGCACTGGGCCAAAGAGTTTGCAAAAAAACCAGAAACACGGAAAAACAAGACCTCCAAAAACTCCCAACTCCCTAAAACTGGTTAAGGGGGCATGGATGGGGAAGAAATTATAAGCTACTTAGCAGATAGGTCTGAAAGGGTACCAATGGAGGAAATACACTTCCATGAGGTACCTGGCAAACTTTAAAAAGATATAACAGGCCAGGCATGGTAGTGTATGCCTGTAATCCCAGTACTTGGGAGACTGAGGCAGAAGGACTGATGTGAGTTTGAGGCCAGACTGGGTTACAAGCTGGGATACAAACTGAATTCAAGGCCCACCTGAACTGTATAACTGACCCACCTGAACTGTATAACAAGCCCCACCTGAACTGTATAACAAGACCTTGTCTGAAAAAAGACAAAAAAATATGGTTTGTGTCTGCATGTCCCCCCAAATCCTCATACAGTTATGGGGCAGGCTTTTAGAGTTTATGACTGATCCATGATCCAATGCTGGGATTATGGGTGTGCGAGCTATACCCGCCCTAGGGCAGATAGTTTGTATATGTAAGGAAGAGAAAGAGGCTGCTCGCCGCCATTCCTCCCTTTTGCTCTTGTTTTGCTGTGTTCTGCCCCCATGAACTGTTGCCCTCTGCCATGTGCCACTGTGCCTCAGAAGCAGCCAAGTATGGACTGAAACCTCCACAAACTGTAAGCTAAATAAACCTTTCTTTCCTTAATTTTGGGTGTTGGGGATTTTGTCTCACCAATGGGAAAAAAGTAACCAAGACATATATATAAATCCCTGATTTACAAACATTTGAGTTGTAAACTTTCACAGGCACAAATGGACCTCATATTTGATTTTTTAATGGTTCACATTGTGTATTTGTGTCAAAGGTATATAATATTCACTTTGTTAAGACTTACAAATGAATCCATTTTATGAATGTTCAGGAATAGATCTCGTTTGTAAGTCAGGTACTTAGTATACAGTGTTTTACCCAACCCCAACAGAATTCACATTCCTTTGGGCCACACATGATACTTTCTCCAAAGTATACCATATGCTAGCTAATAAAGCATGCCTAAATGAAAGCTAAAGAATCAAAATTTTACCATGCACATTGCCACATCACAATGCAATGAAACTAGAAATCAACAACAAAAGAACGTAACTATGCAAGCATACAGAAATTAAACAACATACTCTATTCAAATCAATGGGTCATAGAAGAAATTAAGGAAGAAATATGATAGTTCCTAGAATTAAATGATAATGCCAGTATAATACACCAGAACTTATGGACACAATGAAAACAGTCTGAGCCAAGGATGGTGGCACATGCCTGTAAACCCAGCATGCAGGAAGCTGAGACAGGAGAATCACTGTGAGTCTGAGGCCAGCTGGGGTTACAGTGTGTTCAAGGCGAGCCTGAGCTGCACAGTGGGACCATCCTACAGCAGTGAATGTCCATATTAGAAAAACAGAACAATCTAAACTCAATCCAAACTTATACAAGGAAGTAAATGACAAAGATCCGAGCAAAAATTAATGAAATGGAGACCAAAAAGAAATAAAAAGAATCAGTGAATCAAAGAACTGGCTCTTTGAAAGAATAAACAAAACAGACGTTTAGTCAATATTACTTAAAAAAAAGGAAAAGATGCAAATTAATGCAACTGGAAATAAGATGAAATCACAATGGACACTGCTAAAATCCAGAAAATTATTAGCAACTACTTCACAAACACATATACCAAACAATTGGGAAATCAGAATAAATGGAGTGATTCCTCCACACATACAACTTGCCAAAACCGAACCAAGATTTTAAAATCTTGAACTGTCTAATAACTGGGAATGAACTGAAGCAGAAACAAAACAAACAGAAAACTACCAACTAAGGAAAGCCCAGAATCTGAAAGATTCACAGCCAATTTCTACAAGAATTTCAAGGAAACTAACATCAATACTCCTCTAACATTTTAATGAAATTGGGAGAGAGGGAGTACGTCCAAAATTGTTCTTGAAAGCTAACATTATCCTGACCACAAAACCACACAAAGATCCAACCAAAAATTAGAGAATTATAGTCCAATTTCTCTAACAAACAGAGATGCAAAAATCTTTAACAAAATACTGGTACACAGAATGCATCAAAGATTATATACCATGACCAAAGAGGCATCATCTCAGGGAAACAAGGATGGTTCAACACATATAAATCAATACATGTAATTCATCATATAAACAGAAGCAAGAACAAAAAAACCACATGATATATGCATGTTATGGTTTGTGTCTGGATGTTCCCTCAAAGCCTCATGCTGTCATGGGGTGGGCTTTTAGAGTTTATGATTGATCCATGATCTAATGATGGGATTATGGGTGTGAGTGCTACACCTGCCCTGGGGTGGGTGGTTTGCGTATAATATAAAGAAGGGAAAGAAACTTGCTCTCCTTGCCCACTCCTCCCTTTTGTTCTTGCTATTGCTATCTTCTGCTGCCATAAACTGTTGCCCTCTGCCACGTGCCACTCTGCCTTGAAGCCAGCCAAGTATGGACTGAAACCTCCACAAACTGTGAGCCAAAATAACCTTTCCTTCCTTAATTCTGGGTGTCAGCTATTTTGTCTCAGCAATGATAAAAGTAACTAAGACAATACAGAAAAAGCCTTTAACAATATCTAACATCATGATTTAAAGAAAAGACCCATGTACTAAAGAAAATGGGTACAAAAAGTCTTTATCTCAACATGATAAAAGCCATTTGTGATCAACCTACTGATAACATCATATTAAACTGTGAAAAATTGAAAACCTTCCCTCTTACAATCAGAAGCAAGACAAGGATATACATTATCACCAGTCCTGTTCAACATAGTCCTCAAAACATTAGCAAGAGCAATTAAGAGAAATAAAAGGGATATGTGTAGGAAAGAATGAA
>PVLD010018914.1:0-37771 GCA_004027595.1 Dinomys branickii
ACT
This sequence comes from Dinomys branickii, assembly GCA_004027595.1. Taxonomy (NCBI): domain Eukaryota; kingdom Metazoa; phylum Chordata; class Mammalia; order Rodentia; family Dinomyidae; genus Dinomys; species Dinomys branickii. Next base: position 4 of record PVLD010018914.1, read on the forward strand.
GCGCTTGGACCGAGCCAAGCTTCTTCCCCGCGGGGATCGTCCCTGGCTCCCAGCGTCTGGGGCTTTCCCACGTCTCGCCCCGGCAGCCTGGTCCACCCTACCACATCTCCCCCGGCATCCCAGAGAAACACGCCCAGTCTAAACTTCCCTGCCAAGGTCCCGGCATTCACGCTCGCCAAGTCTGTCTCGAGCTGGCAGCGCCCATCAAGGAGGTTCGCTCCCTTGCTGCTCACCTGGTCACCATCTTCCCCGCCTGACTTTGTTTATAAACACATAATTCCAGTTTTTCCTCAATAGTTTATATTTCATTATTTTTCATGATTATTTACATTATTCCAAACCTGGCCAGTGGGGACACATTAAAGATGGTGAAGATGACATTGAACATTTTTAATTTTCTTCTTCACATCTTTTTTTAAAGTTTCTGTCATTAAAATTATTCCAGACTCAATTTACCATATTCAGACCATGAATTGTTGAAATCACTGAGGCTTCTTCCTCATGGGAAATGTTCTAAAGCTCTGTGGCCTAGACCAGCTCTTGACCACCAGAGTTTCTTTATTTCTTTGTCTCCACAGCAAACAGAACTACTGTTTATGACAAAATTTGCATCACTCCCAGCCACAGTCCACCCTCATGTGGCTCTTCCTTCCTTCCTCTTCTGCACATCTGTGCTTTCTTTCATCCAGAGTAAAAATTCTGGGTTTCCCAATATTTATTTACTCAGTCCTATGACTTACTTATAAAAGGTATAGAATCGCTTCATTCTAGCACTATAAAAATGAATTCTGGTTAGCTGTGCATGGTGGCATACAGCTATAGTCCCAGACTCCAGGAGGCTGAGGTAGGTAGCTTGCAAATTTGAGTACAGCCTGGGGATTTAACAACTTATTGAGATGTTGCTCAAGGTAGACATAAAATGATAAAATAAGAGGAAAAGTTTGGTAGATCATCTCAAGACTTTTGGATTCCATCCCCAGGACAAAACAGTTCTGGATTTCTTTGCATTTCTCTTCTAATCCACTTATGTCAGATGTGGACTGAATTGCATAATGTGGGCAAAGTTACTTTGTTACAAGGCACACTACTAGAGAAAAGGAAGGGGCTTGGGGAAAGGGAGGGAAGAGTTAGGGAAGTTGATGCAGTCATATGATCAAAATATGTTATATTCATATGCGCAGATGAAAACACCATAAGAATCCTATTACTCTGTATAATCAATATGTATCAATGGTCAAATTTTTAAAAGTTACTTCAAATCAGTTTTCTCTGGTTTGACTTTAGATTATTTTAAGCCCTTTGGTCTGATTATCTTATGCAACTGAAGTTCAGTTGGGTGTTTTTATATCAATTGAGGTTATTTCTCATTATTTTGGACATGTATTTAACTTTTAAATATGTAAAACATTAACATGCCATCAAGAATCACAACTATGTAGAAAGATATATTTATAAAAGTGACACTACATTTATCTTCCCTCCTCCTCCTTCAAACCTCATCAGTAATAATTTCATAATTTTCTATTTCATCTTATATTTTTTTCTTGTAAGTGCAGATATATACATATACATATACATATATACATACTTTCTACTTATTCTTTACTTTGCACAATCTATATCTATCTTTTTCTTTATCATCTACCTACATATTGTTTTTGACCTTCGCTTTGTAGCCTTTGATAATATATTCTTAGGGAAAAGGGATTTTGAAAAATAACAATATTAGACACCTGGAATGTGCAAGGAATATTGTAGAACAGTACACAAGAAGGAGAGGGAGTGGGCAGAGGTAAATACTCTAAGGATGATAATGTCTCTCCCACTCACCATCAGGGAGCCCTGTGACAGGTCAAATTGAACTACTTGCCTCTTAAATTCCCATTGGCAAAAATAATCATTTGACAAAAGTAAAAATGTACAGGTTCAATTCTTCCTGTCTTTATCACTGGACAAATTGCTCCTTTCCCAAATTCTAGCCTTCCTTTTAGTGTTTTTTTTTTTCTGTTAGATGGTTTGACCTCTAATACAATAGTTTTCACGATCTAATAATGTCTTAATCTTCTCCATTGTTTCTCATCTCCTAAATATCTGTCTTTTGCTCTCATTCATAAAGCAAAACTTCTCGAAGAATTTATAGTTCATACATATAATAATTTTGCATTTTGCTCTGCAGTTCATTTCAGCATTAAATTTTCCCTGTCATGCCAATCATATTTCCCCTTCAAAGAAAGGTCATTGATAAAAATTCTGATTACTACTAGAAACATACTTCACAAAATGTGGTCAAGCATCCAGAATAATCACTCTTACTCTAGTTTACATTTAGAAATGTAACACAGATAAAAATAGAAGGGAGTAGGGTATTCACTCTTGGAGGCACAGTCAGTTATTTGGCAGGCTATAGTAACCACTGCCCAACTTAAAAGGGGAAGCACAAACTAATTAGAAGAGCACATTCCTTTTAAGATAATCCCCAAATTTGGGTCATTCAATTTATGTTCCCGTTTGTCATACCTGTCAGTGAGGTCAAGAGGCCACTAAAAACTAAGGTTCTTCTAATTTTGATATAAAGAAGAAAGTAAAATTGTAGACAATGAATATTTTAATCAGAGTATGGCTTAAACAATGGAAATACAAGTCTCTTGTTTTGAAGACTGTGAAGTCAAAGCTCCCTGGGTCAGCATGGCTGGGTTCTAGTGAAGACTCTTCCTAGTTTTCACATAGTTGTCTTCTTTCTGTGTCCTCACTTGATAGAGAGAGAAATCTCTGATCCCTTCATATCATATAAGGACACTAATACCATCATGAAGGCTCTACCATAATGATTAATCTAACCCCAGTCACCTAGCAAAGGCCTCACCTCCAAATGTTACACAATCACATTGAGGATGAGGTTTTCTACATATGGATTTTCAGGGATGAAACATTGCCGAGAGCAACTTGCCTCACAAGACCTTAAATATCCAAATGGAAATCTTTAATCCTAACCCACATTTCAAACTAAATTATTTTCCCTCTCCTGATCTCTCCATTTGCAGAAATTGGCACTATTACTGATGTCATTATATAGCAAACTGAGGAGATCAATAAATATCTGCTGAGTGAACGCATACGTGTTTGTTTGGATATGTCCCTAAATGACTTGCCAGTTAAGGAAGTTATTATGTGTGTATCAGTTCATACCCCAACGTCTGGACATATACTAGATGAAGAGGGGAAGCTTCACTGTATAATTCATGATTGTTCCAGAGAAGCCTGTTGTTTTAACACAAAATCTGCAAGCATTTCTCAAAAATTCTGTCATGTTCTTGTATCTTCCCAATCTTATTTCTCAGAACTGCTCTAATATTTCTTCTTATCTTTCACAAATATAACCCTGTTAGCCCCATTTTTCTTCCTCATAATAAGTCACTGTTTTACATATCTTTTCTTTAATGTAATAGGTTTCTATCACTGTCAGAAAAATTTGAGAATTTCTTTCAAAATTCCATCAAATAGCTTTGGGAAAGTTCTGAAGGGAGCCTGCATGAATTTTGGAGATCTGATCCTAAAACCCAGGGCTTCGTGTCTTCATTCCTTGGTTATAGACATCGTGGATTCAATCTTGATGGGTAGAAACTTCTTAGGCCTGGATACAATAGCATGAGGAACCATAAATTTAAAGAATATTTTGGCTACCATTTCTCATCTTACTTGATTTCTCTCATTTGACCTTGCTTTTTAGAATGTAAAAACTTGATAGTAATAAACAACGCAGTAAATTATTGTTGTCAAATATTTGTTTCATGACCCATGTAACCCCAGCAGGTGAATTATTCCAGTGCTTATAATTTGAATTTTATTTTCTTCAAGTAGAACAAAGTCTACTTAAGGTGTCCATTTCCTCAACATGAGAGTTGATCATATAAAAGTTAAAGGACACAGCTTGCTCTTGGGTGGTCTAACAGATGAAACACAATGCCACAAACCTCACTCAAAAATTTTTCAGGACATTCCACTGGCTTCACCACTGTCCCCTTCATGAAAACATTCTTCTTTTTATTGGCTGCTAAACAATCTCAGGAACCATATAAAATTAGCTCCCATGTTGCTAAGTATAAAAGAGATTCTTTAACCTTTTTTAATGCTTCTCAAGTCACTTAATAATGTATTCCAAATGGTGTATGCTGCTGTTTTAATTTCGATTTTTAATGATAATTTAGGTGCTATATGTGAATGAATGGAAAGTTCCTGACAATTCTATTGTTTTCAGTTGAAAAGAAGATCCATGTTAAATTCTATGTTCTTTCTTTTTCCTATGGAAAGTGGCTTCAGAAATGTGCCTTTTTATATTTGAAATCATAATACATATGATGCAAAAATAATATTTGTACTTGAAACTGGTTTCTGTTAATGAACTCTTATTCTTATGTTAGTAAAAATAAAGAAGCAATGCATCATTAAATTGGTAGAAACAGGCAGAAACACATAAAAACCTGTTTCCAGATGCATCATAATAATTATTTCCTCCATACCTTTATTACAGAACATTAACGGACCACTCACTTCATGCTAGGCAAGCTCTAAGCCCTATAGAGAACAAGTTCTTCACTTTCATAATGCCTTTTATGTAGCACACAGGGGAGATCTGGAGAATGACAGAGGAAGTCAGAAAAGTAAAAAATAAATACACAAGACAACTGTAGGTATTAAAAACTTACAATGAAGAATGATGTGGGAAAAGAGACAGTATGAAGTTACTTTAGATTCATTAGACAAGAAAAGCCTGTAGGAGGTAGTTTGGGGGATAATTGCTCATCCAACCAAGGCAAATACATCCCAAGCAGAAAGAAGAGCAATGATAAATGTCCTAACTGGAAGTTTTGACTTGTTTGGTTAAGGACAAAAGAAATAATATGGCTGATGCTTACGGAGTGGTAGACAGTGTGTGAAAATAAAATTAGAGAGGCCAGATCCTGGAGGCCTTTTTAACCCAGGATGGTTGTGAAGACTGTATTTTACAAGAAATGAGAAGATTTTCCTGGAACATGCTATTTTATTTTCACTCATTCTGCAACATTCTTTTATTCTGGTGTGTTGGTAATATAAGATCCATGCCTGGGAAATAAGTACATGAAAAAATGTTCAACATCATTAGTCATTTGAGAAATGCAAATTAAAAGAACACTGAGATTTCACCTCACCACAGTAAGAATGATTATCATTAAGAAATCAACCAATAACAAATGCTGGCAAGGGGAGAAATAGGAACTCTTCTCCACTGCTGGTGGGAATGCCGACTTGTGAAACTACTGTGGAAATCAGTTTGGAGATTCCTCAGCAAAGTAGGTCTAGAGGTCCCATCCAACCCAGCTATTCCCCTTCAGAGTATTTTCCCAGAAGATCTGAAAACATCATATCACAGCAATATATGTGTACCCATGTTCATAGCTGCACAACTTGTAATTGCTAAATTGTGGAAGCAACCCAAATGTCCATCCACTGAGGATTGTATAAAAAATTGTGGTACTTTTATATAATGGAGTATTACTCAGCTATAAAGAAAGGTAAACTCGAGGCTTTTATAGGTAAATGGTCACAACTACAGACCATGCTCATAACTGAAATAAATCAGACCTGCATGTGTAAACAATGTATTGTCTCACACATGTCTCACACATGTAAGAACCTAAAAGAGTGAATAAAAACTAGGAGGTATGATAGACATTGTGAAATGAAAGGAAACACTCAAAAGGAATGGGTAACTAGGGTGTGGGAAAGGAGAAGGGAACGAAGGGGAAATTATGTATGAATATACATATATATATTCAATATATATATGCTATATATATATTGAATATATATAGCATATATATACACACACAGGATAGCTAACAGTTGTACTACTGTCTTCTATTGCATCACTGAAGGGAACAGTTAATGATTACTGGTTTGATCATTATTGCAGGTCTCTATTTGTTTTCCTGAGAAACCACTTTGAAGATATCAATAGCAATACAAAAACCATTGTTAACTTTCCTTCCACTTTGTCTGTAACTCTGTATTGTTTGTATTGTTCTTATGCTATTTTGTAAATGGATGTCTGTTTGTTAATATGTTTTCTTCCTTTATTCTTAAAACGAGCAAAAGGATCCATGCCTGTGTTCACCCTACTTATGAGTCATTTTGCCTCAGATTGAAATGGAATATCATTCTACCCCTCAAAAGAATGAAAAATCATCCCCACCACTACCATACACAGATACTGCAACACACTTCAGAATGGTCAATTTTTTTCAGTGTTCACTGTACATATCTGAGACTCTGGCTCCAGAAATGCTCATCATGTTTGGAAAAATTACTCCTAGACGTGTAATCCATTGGGAGGAGTGATACAAATTCAAATTTCTGAAGTTTTCTTTCATTCATGTCATCCTAATTCAGTTGCTTTAAAAATAAAACAAGTGTAAATGAAAAAGTAAACTGAAAAAATGCTAATAGTCTGTAAAATCATATTCATTTTTAAGAACTACAAAGATGCAGAAATACTAAAAGTAAAATATAAATGTTACTTCTCCTTCACTTCCTACTTTTGAATTCTTCTTCCTCAGGTTAAAGTGTCTCAGTGTGTGTTTTATTCTGAATCTCTTGGTGCACATTCATGAAGAACATACTCATAGCTAAAATCGTTTATGCTCTATGAACATATATATATATATATATATATATATATATATATATATAAATTTTCTTACTGCTTTGAATGAATTAAAATATATGCTGATAATTTGTAACATTACAAGTACATGTAGACTTCTTGTTTTGGATAGTATCCACTGCAAGAATTCCCCATTATTTATTTAGACATTTAAACTGGGAGATTTAAGTATGCCTTTTCCTTTTTCTATTATAAAACAAGGAGTGACCAGAAGTTAACAATCAGATGAACAAAGTCAGATGTAGGTTATAAAATTTGCAATACATTATATACTGTTTATAATATGTGAGCAATATTATCAATGATAAATACATGTCAAGTATGTTAAAATGACAATCAAATAAAATATAATGGGCAATAACAAATGTGAAAATATTTAAGCTCAACATAATTTTAAAATGACAATTAGAAAAATAAATGAGGTGATTTAATACTCATATTAGCAAAATTGAATTAGATGTAAATGATAAAAGTAACAGTTTTAACACATTTCTACTCTTCAATGAGTCAAATTTTCCAGAATGGTTTGGCAGTGTCCACACTGGGAGATCCTTGCTTATTGCCTTCGGTAAATGTCACACAGACAAAGTAAGTTCATTGCTTCTTGGTAATCCTTTAATTTCCCCCACTAGAGCTTCTGACCCAGCTGTTCTAAAGACTTTCACATGGCAGTGCCCTACCACCCCCCATACATATGGGGCCACTTTCTAAGAGTGTAATCACAGAAGCATCCACTCTAAAGTGTGAAGAACTAATAGCTCTCAAAAATGTCTCTCTTCAAAGGAAACATTTATGAGGAAGAACACATCATAAATTATTGATGTTATATAAAACAAGACAACATAAAGTAGATTTCAGCTGGTTTGGGGGAATGTTTTAAAGCAGGAACCATTTAGCTCCTGTGTAATAAAGTGAGTGCACTCCAAACTGTGAATGAGATGAAAAATTTTCTGCAGTGAATGAGAAGAAAAGAGAGAAAAGGAGGAAGAGAAGGAACACATTTTTTTTAATGGAAAAAATTTTAGAAAAGAAAATAAGGTAGTTTACCTTATAGATTTGTGATACTTTTCAAACCAAACATTTTTATTTTAAAGAGAATAATAATAATAATAATAATAATAAATAACAATAGCAAAATACCAATAACATAGATGAGAACAAAACAAAACCAAAAATGATACAGGGTTTCAGAACAAAATGATAGGAATTAACAGTGGCTGTTATACTACATATTGATATCTTCAATGAACTTGCTCAGATTACCAGTTGTAAGATTGCAGGACTGCTCAAAACATGAAAGAAAATAAAAAATTAAAAAACACATTAGCAATTATTCAGTTTCAGTAGACAAGATTGTAGGAATTCACCCATGGAAACCAAAATTTTTACATAAGTTATACTTCAATTAAATAAAGTGCTAAGAAATTTTCATATTACATTTATTAAAGTCCTATGAATTTTCTCACTGCACGTAGCTTATTTTTTCCAGATGGGAATAATTTATATGGCTTATTTGCCCAAGCAAATATAACTTTTTCCTGCTTTATTTTTCAATGTTTTAAACTGATACACATCAACTATTATGGATGTATTTATACAGAAAAAGTGATAGGGTGTAAGTCAATTTAAATGACTAACAAAGGGACAAAGCTAAGTACTTGAAAACCTGGTGCTTCCAGTTGAACTATAAAGATAATCACAACAATAATTTATGTTTTATCTCAATTTCATAAAAAGAAAAAATAGCTTTTTAAATAAAAGTCACAAATTTTATGCTTTCCTTGATATTTCTTGATAAGTGTCAGTCAAAATGTCTTTTCAAAAACTAAAAATGGTGCATGCCATCTTGGGTGGTTATAGGATACTACATAATGAAGACAAATACCACAAATTTTGTCATATAAACCCATGATTTTCATAGTCCAAGTTATAAGAGTAGGATTCTTGGTTTTTCTTTCTGAGGTAAACAAATTTCCTGGAGTATTTATCTTTTTAATAATGTATAGTTGTGTTTCTTACACTAGTGATACAATACATTGCTTGCACATGCACATCTGATTTATTTCATTTGTGAGTATGGTCTCTAATTGAGATCATTTGCCTATAAAACCTCAAGTTTGTCTTTCTTTATAGCTGAGTAATATTCCATCATATAAAATGCCACAGTTTTTTTTATACAGTCCTCAGGGGATGGACATTTGGGTTGCTTCCACGATTTAGGTATTATAAATTGAGCTGCTATAAACATGGGTGTACATACATCACAGTGATATGATGTTTTTAGAACTTCTGGGAAAATACCCAGAAAGTGAATAGCTGAGTTGTATGAGACCTCTGGAGGTGTGAAAGGAAACTCCTTAAAAGTAAGAGTAAATGGGATAGGGAAAGGAGAAAAGGAAGAAAGGGATATCTATGTATGTATGTATGTATATGCAGGATGGCTTACATGGTTGCAAAATTGACTTATGTCACTTTATTGTAAGGAACAGTTAATGTGTAGTTGTTTGATCAATCTTATATGTCTATATGTGTTTTCCTGAGCATACAATGTGAAGTTATCAATATGTAATACAACAACCATTGTTAATTCCCTGTCACCTTGTCTGTAATTCAGTGTTGACTGTACTATTCTTGTGCTACTTTGTGTCTGTTAATGTTTTCATTCTTTCAGTTTTAAAATAAAAAAAGTATAGTTGTGTGCTTATAGATTTACAGTATTTAGAAGAGTTGTTTGAAACTCTTTATTACAAATTCAGTAACTAAACAATATGCTCTAACAAAAAAGTATAACCAAATTTAGAACAGTCAACTCACTACTGGAGATTTCTGTCATTCTAGCTTTCAAATGTAGGTAAGAATACTAGAGATAACAGTTGAGAATATGAAATTTTCTTTTCAGCCAGGCGTGCTTACTACATCTTACAGGAAAATTGTAAAAAGAGGTAAAATACATCAAAATTTCCTACCCTATATGAAAAAATACTAGTCAAAAATATTCTTCATTTCCTTTTCTGAGGAAAATATTACCTTTTTATTGAGTATGTCAGCTTTCCTTATAGACTTACTTTTAATTATATTAATCACAGTCAAATTCAGATCCACAAAAATACATACACCTTAAGTGGGTACAAATTCTTTAAGAAAATTACAGGAAGTTTAGTTTTCCAGTAGGTAACACGCTTGAGGGACAAAACTCCATCCTAACAACGAAAGTCCCTTTAAGTAGAAATCTTAATGGTGTAAAATTTTGGTTGTATACCCAGGTTCTTCCTTAAGTAGGCTAGGCTTTTTCCTCATTAATAGTGTTCTGGCTAAAGTCTGGGATTTGTTAGGGCCTCTGCACCTCTGATAGGGTGATTTGGTTGGAGTTTTATTCATGTGACTTAGAATTTTTCTGATTATACAGATCAAATAAGAATTAGAAGCCTTTTGCAATGCACTGAATGTAACCTCAACATTCAGATGTTAAAATTCTAACTCCAAAGTGGTGATACCAGGAGCTGGGGCTTTGGGGACACAAGGAGGCCATGAGCGCAGTTTCCAAGGATAATTTTCATGTCCTTAAAAAAGAGGACTAAGAAAAATTCTTCTTTCCTTCTGCCATGGGAGCGTATAGGCAAAAAACAGCCATCTAAGAAGACACAGCTACATCAGACACCAGTTCTCCGAGTGTCTTAATCTTGAACTTCCCAGCTTCCACAACCATGAGAAATATAAACATTGTTGATAAAACCACAGTTTGCAGTATTTTATAATTGCAACCAGAAAGTACTTAATCAGCTTTCTTTTTATTGAAATTTTAGAAATGTCATGTTCAAATAGCCAGCATCATACTCCTAGAAAAGTCAGATGATTCAGATTGTTGCTTTGATTGGGTATTTCTACGTTGCGTACTGGTATCGTATTTGGACTCTTTCAAACAACGAATTAAATTGTTGGACACCTTTCTATCTGCTTTACATACAACACAAACTATAGAAATTCTGTGAACCATATCAAGAAGTTAGTCCTAATCTAATCTATTTTTCATCTATCATTATCCCTGGTATCTATTCCTCTGTACATTCTCTGAATTTAACTGAATGAATTATAATAATTATTTCTTTTGAAATGTAGAATCCTTCCTCATGTATCACACTTTACTGAGCATTAAGAAGTACTTATTCTTGGCATTGCTTTCCCACTTACAGTAAGTGCTCAATTTAGGACCATTTGAGTGGTAAACACTCATAGGTGTACTGTATAATGCTCAGTTGATGGATTATGAAGAAATCTAGTTTATGGACCTTTTCCTGTAATAGAACTTTTTTGTAAGTTGGAGACTTATTGTATTGTCCAATTCTCACCATTAATACCTTGTGAATTGAATGATGCATGAGGGCACACTATCAACCATAGCACTTGGTATGACTGCAGTTATTAAAGTATAAAAACATTTAAGCTTCACCCTCAGAGGAAGGAGAAAGGTAGATTAGAAAAGTTTCTACCTCCTAAGAGAGTAGATGTAGTTATCCCCTCAAAAATCAGCATATGTCCTCTCCAGAATTACCCAGATTTGTACAGAACATTATTAAATAATATTCAAGATAGTTGAATACACAAATAGTAAGCAACTGCTACATGGTAGAGCACTTTTGAAGTCATGGCAAAATGAATTTGGGGGACAGGTGGGGCAGGGAGAATCTGGAACTAAAAGGGCTATATGGTTGGTAATATTCTAGGTGAGATGTACGAGTGTAAGGAAAGGACAGATGCAGTGTGCACAGAGAAGAATTAAAGTGGACATTGTTAATTGCGTGATGGAAGCAGAGTCATATTGCTGTGGATGGAGAGTGTAATATTTTTTAAGAGACCAAACCACAAGAGAGACTGTGAGCCCTTCAAGTTTGAAAGCTATCTGCATGTGATAGATCAAAGTTCCTACATTTGGGAGTTGGCAGACAATTCCAGGGGGAGAATCTTTCCATTGCATTACCTGTTTCAGCTTCTGGTTATAGAGAAAATTATTTTCTTTGAAGAAGTAAGAAAAGTTAGTATACCCTGTTGTGGAATGGTCTCCTTTTATACCCAAAGGTATCTGTGATCAGCACCTATCAGTGAGCTCCTCTATTTCATGTTCTGTTTTCACTTTCAGTAAGAGGTTTACATTAATCATATGTTGGTCTGTTTCATTACTGTTCGACACTGCTTCTGCATCCACATTTATTTCTTGACCAGGTCATCTGCATAAATAATTTGTTTCCTGTCCATGGATCTAAGTTAATCAAATCCTTAGCACTTTTCCATTTCCTCTTATTGAAGGAAAAATATATCCATGTCCTTGATTTCATTATTCTTTCTTCCTTGCACGAACTTACTCTTTTAATTGATAAAACATTTAATGGCCTCTGAGAACTATAGTGACTTTTCACCAATATCTTTATACTCCTTGCAGTTGTGGGGGGTCTACACTCTCTTCATTTTGGACGTAGGCAGCACCATGTGACATGCTTTGCCTGATTAAATATAAGCAGAGTGGTAGATTTATTTCCAGGAAGACAAGCTGAGAACGACACAGTTCATCTCAGTGTTCTTGCAAAGACAGAGTCTAATTCTACCATACCCCTGAGTGGAGGTACCACAGTGGATTTTTGCTACAAGTAAGCAGGAAACCTGAGATTTGGGAGAGCTCAGTAATAAAGACATTGAAGATTGTGCAGTGAGATGTGATGCTTATGTAACAAAAATCTAAAATATATAGTAATGTGTAGAGTGTTCAATTTGTCAAAAATTAATTATTTACTAGAAAATATAGAAAAGAAGAATGATATTTAAAAATAACAACAAATTTGATAAACTGTTGCATATTGTAAATTGGATAAAAGATTAGGATTCTGTTGTGCTCTAGAAAATGGCAGAAAACAGCATATTTGCATTTCACGATATGGTAGAAAAAAATAAACTCAGAAAATAACCTGGTCAGACTGAAAAGTGTTTGCTCTAACAGAGAATGGAGAGTATAACAATCTTTTAGGATTGAAAGAGGTAAATAATTTCCAACTCCAACATGAAATGTATAAAAGGGAGAATAATGTTGATCACAAAATCCTATTAAATTTTCAGATTACAACTAAATCAAATCAAGGAAATGGCCAGTGTTCTTTGCATGAATCTTCAGAACTGATTATGTCATTCTAAGAAATTCAATAAGTAATTCTGAGCAAATATTTTCAACTGGAAAACACAAATTGGCAAAGCATTTGAATTTTCCTCTGAGCAGTACTGGGTTCTGAGCAGTACTGAGCTACACCTGCAGACAGAAGATAGAGCTAAGAGAGAAATGAGACGCTGTAAATTAAGAAAAATGTATTTAAAGAAGTGTGATCTTGGATTTTTTTTTTTTTTGGCTTTTTGAGAGAGTCTCACTGTGCAGTTTAGGCTGGCCTTGAGCTCACTTTGTAGCCCACACTTCTAGAACTTGCAACAATCCTCTGCCTCAGCCTCCCAAGTGCTGGGATTACAGGTGTGTGCCACCACACCCAGCTGTGATCTTGGATTTTAACACCTGAGAGGCACTAAAATCAATTTGATAAGAACACTCAAACATTTTTGAAAGTAATGTTTGCAAGAGGAACCAGAACTTAAAAAAAAAAAAAAGGAAATTAAAGAAAAGAAAGAGAACTTGCAAAGTTTAAAAGTTTAGGTGACCCTCCAGGGTCTCATCCAACTCTACAAGGGACATGAGCTAAGCAAGAACATAGAACCCAAGATGGTGACATTTACAAATATTTCTTCTCCATTATGGCTATGAAAATAGTGGAAAAAACTCTTCCTAGAAGGCAGAATGGAGAAAATGACAAAGCAAATGCACTGGAGATCTACTTAAGATGTTCTCTGTGCAGAACGTCTTTGAAGCCTACCCCCTTGACAGGCATAGTTGCTATGACTGTCTGAATTCCCACTTTCTTTCTCGCCTTTTTTAAATGAAAACCTTGACTTTGGTAAGTTCCTTTCTTATCAATCTGATTCCTACACCATGTCTCCACCCAAACCCTTGACATCAGTAAAAACAAAAATGTAAAGAAATTTGCTGATTGATATAATTTCAAATTCAACAGCAAAATTTCAACTGGATTTAGTAATGCCTAGAAACATACTATTTTCCTTTAGATGCTCAATTTTACACTCTGCAAAAATCATCATTCTTTCCCACCTACAAACTAGATACTTTCTCCAGTTGGTCACTGTCTGCTGGTGAGAAAATAAATATTAAAATCCAGAAACTCCTCTGCCTTCTCATTTTAAAATCTAATGGAGCAATGTGTTCCTCATTCATTTTTCCCTCCTTTCTGCTATTACTGAGGCATTGTCAAATATCAGTATCCTAGTATGCCAATATCCCCTTTCTCTTATGCATCAGAAATTTCTGAAGTTCCTTCCACAGTCTTTTCTAGTCTCTAAGAATTATCTATAATTCTTCTACTTCTCACTTCCCACACCAACTTGAATTGAGTTTATTCAGGCTTTTGTGCCACTTCCCTGTTGAAACTGCCCATATCAATGTCACTAAAAAGCACCGTGCTGAAAATGCTCCTGGCCACTGTATTGCTTTCTCTTAATTGAAATATCGGTGTCTATTGACCCAATTTGCTGCTACTTCTTTCTCACACCTGCTCTTCTCTTCGTCTCTGTCAGACTTTCTTCTGCTGAGTGGAGCTGCCTTCCAGTCTTCTCTCCCTGGATTCTGCTTCTCTGTATGATCACTAGCTTCTGCAGAATCTTTGGGTTTAGTTTCAGATCTCTACTTTTCCCTCTACTTCTGTAATTTCCACTAGGATAGCTCATCCCAAGCTACCGCTTTATGTAACAAGGATACACTGGTAGTTGCCAAATCTGTAACTCTAGCCCAGAACCTTTCTACTTCTTCCAGGTTGAGACATTCAACTTTGCATTTGATTTGCTATCTACATCATGAGACACTGATGTTGACAAAAGCAAAAGCTAATTTTCTGTTGCAACTGAATTGCTTTTTCCTTCAGTCTTCTCAACCTAGTTAATACTACTACCATCAAATTAATAGACAGGGCAAAATTCTAAGAACTTGCCTTGGTCATTGGCTTTCCCTCATTTCAAATATTCCACAGCTGCTAAACGATTATGTAACAAGCTCTATTTAACTGCATGTCTCTCTCCTATCTTCTACTACAATCCTAAACTTAAGCCCCTATAATCTCCTACTTAGTACGTTAAAGTAGTCTCTGTATTCTGCTTCATTCTCCCTTCATTGATTCCTGCTTTACCTAGTATCACAGCTAAATGCATTACTCTGATGTTTCTTGCCTTATAAGGTAGAATTGGTCTTGTCTGGAATACTCTCTCATCCCCTTGCCCAGTGGCCTCATGTGATTTCCCCTCCTTCCCTGAGATGGACACTGGGGTTCTCCTAAGAGCCTCTCGACTCCTTTTTCTCCCTCTCTTTTTCATCCATGTTTAACTCTGCCAATATATCCTTTGGGAGATCTTTGCAGGGGGACCATAATCTATCTGCAAGTTGATGATCTCTATGACATAAACTTATTGCTTTTGACATACTTTTACATTTTCTAAAATGACCACTGTCACTTTTTTCCTTGCATTTGATTTGATACCTACACTTGCATGTGACTTCTGTGAAAGCAGACCATGATCCTTTTCACCAAATTTCTTGACAGTCTCTGTAGTATGATTCTATTTTACATAGCTATTCCTACATACCTGCAGTTTTGTACCCCGTGCCCAGTTCTGTGTAAGTTCTGAAGTTTCTCCCAATTACAGGACTTCTCTGTGTCTTCAATTCTTATCTATGGCCTTTGTATTTTGAACTTCCACTTCCATTAACTAATTACTCAGCCCTGGCATGAAAGTAACTTTCACTCCATACAGTATAAAACCATCAAGAACTCTGTCAATTAAAACATCATTAGCAATATATAATCTAACTCCCTGTCATTTATATTGCCCTAATTTCATTTCTACAGCAAACAAGAGTGAAAAAAACCCAAAAGGAAAAAGAGCAATAACCTTATAGAGAAAGCAAATAAGAAAGAAACTGAGAGAAGATGCTGACAAGACTCGAGGAAATTATATGATTTAGTTTTAATTCAGATGGTTTTGTGTACTGTATTTTTCTGAGTGTTTCTAAATTGCTACATCGTTGTTGTTTGTTATCTCCATAAAGTCAAGAAATCATCCAGCAACAAAGGTGGCAGGGCTGTGGGTAAAAGGAACCCTTGTGCACTGGTGATGGGTGTTCAAACTGATATAAGCACTAACAAGAGTCCTCAAAAAATTGAAATAGAAATTACATTTGATGCAACGATTCCCTTTCTAGATATCTTCTCAAAAGAGTTGAAAAGATTATATTACAGAGATAAATGCATATTCATGTTTATAATAGCACATTTCATAATAGTTAAACCTTAGAAATAGCTTATATGTTCATCAACTGATTAATGGGTAAAGAAAACATGATATTGATACATGACAGTGTCTTACTCTGCTGTAAAGAAGGACAAACGTGAGTCATTTGTCGGAAAATGAATGCACCTTGGGACTATAACATTGAGTGGAGTCAATCAGACACACAAGCATAAATATTTCAAATTCTCTTATATGAGAAACATCATACATAGATAAGTATGAAATAAAAGATGGACAATAGAAAACAAGAGAGGGAAAATGTTATAATCCAGCACAGATGATGTATCTAAACCTGTATGTTGATTTAATGCAATTCTTAAATGTGTTATATTTTTGACCTATCAGTCTTATTTTTTAATTTGTGTATGCGATGACTAACTTTATAAAGTCTTACAAAATAAACAAGATGTTGGCCAAACAAAAGGGAGATTGAGGGAAGGGAAAGAAAAGAATTGAAATGTGTTATGCACATGTCCCAATTCCCTATGATGAACGTAATCACTAGGTGTTGCAAATATGTACTAATAAAAGTTTTAAAAAATCAAATATTTTACCTACCTTTTAATGATTAGAGTATGTATTTAAAAATACTGAAAGTAGGGAAATACAAATAAATAGCTTATAAACGGTTGTTTGAAATCCATTCTATCAGCAAGATAAATATATGCCTGTCATCTCTCTTTAATTGAACCTAGCAACACACCTGTGTTAATATTAGGACAATGTCTAATAGTATAACCTTTATTGGTCAGTGTATTAATTTTTATGTGTACATTATGTATAATGTAATGTAGTGGGAATAGACATTATTCCAGTGTAAGGATACAGTCATTTAAAAGAAGCTTGTGGATGCATATTTTGAGTTAAACTATATCACTGCTTTTATTTCTGAAGTAAATTGTTTTACTATTCACCTTCTAAATAATACAGAGATCTCAGTACCACTGTTAATGTAGAGTTGGTAAAATTTATTTTTATAAATATGTTCATTAAATATTATATTTTTGACAAAAATATGCACCCACGTATTCTACTATGTAAATCTGCCCTTCTCAAATGTTCTTGTCTGCCTTGACCAAATGAAGGACCTCTTGATTCAGAGTTGCAGCACACAGCTGTACTTAACATGTGTTGTTTGCAAGGGAAAGTGCATCCAGTGCACTGAGGCAGGAACAAAGTTGTTACACAGACAGGCAAAGACACATGCTTAATCTCAATACAAAGACGTTTCACTTGCCATTTCTCTAGTTCAATTATTTTAATATTACAGCAAAGTTTTATCATATTAAAGCAATCATTTAGAAGGCACTCACTTCTTGAAAACTGGATACTAATACTGGGGAAAACTGAATTATTAAAATCCTTTGAGCATAGAAGAGGAAAAGAATGGAATTCCAGAAGAAAGCATGACCGACTGGTCAAAGGCAATCAAGGAGAGATGTTGTTACACTTAGGGTCCAAAATGTCCTCCCAAAGCCTCTTTGTGTTGAAGGTTTGGTTGTCAGATGACGAGGTTTGAGTCACTGAAAGGACCTTAAGGGCCCTAACTTTGTGAAGTGAATTAATCCGCTGATGACTTAATAGCTCAAAGGACTGCATGGGAGGAGGGGCCTAAGAGGTCACGGGGGCATGGTGATGAAAGGAACATTCCCTCCACCCCAGCCCTTTCTTTTTGAAGTCCTTCCCTCTCATTCTGCCTCTCGGCTGCCATGAGATGAGCAGCTGTGTTCCGCCATGGCCTTCTGCCTTCATGTTCTCCTCACCACAGCCCCTTACCATAGCACCAGCTTACCACAGACTAACACCTCTAAATTAGTGAGCCCAAATAAAGTCCTCCTCTACTAAGCTCTTTTCCATAAGCATTTGGTTACATCATGGAAAAGCAGCCTAACACAGATATTATAACGAATTATTGGACTATGAAGAACCATGTCCATATAGGAAGTAGGGATGATGTATTAAAAAGGGGGAAAGTTTTATATAGTTAACTATGCTTGGTAGACATATGTAAATGAGGATATAAGACTATATTTTTCAGTGAATTAGTGATAATTTTTTTTTTGGATTTCTGAAAGAACAATTAAACATCAAATGAAAAAAATTGAAAAGAAAAAAAAGCTTGTAGTTTGGACTAAAACCAGAAGTGAAAAAGAAATGCTTTTGGATGCCTTTACTCTCTCATCATTCTTAGCTTCGTTCTGTTTTTATTTCAATGTCTCCTAGCCCGCTCTAAATGTTTTGATCCAAATCGGAGTTGGACTGAGTTATAGTGATGGAAATAAATATTTAGTGGGTAGATAAGTAACATCTCCCATGTTTCTGTGTTCACGCACAGAAAGTAAAGCAATAATTGACAACTATCTTCTTGCATAAAAAATGAAAGCCTAAATGTTATAAAAGGAATAACTTCATAAATGCCAACATCGTATTTCCTAACTTTGGAGTTCATTATACATTTTTCCTTCTCTCTCCCTTTATCAAAAGTATTGTAGAGTATATGACAAACATTCTCAACTTTAATGTTTTAAGGCACATGCAGTCATGTTGACTGACAGCAAAATCATGTATACAGAAGGTTAAGTAAAAATGAGAGATCACAGGTGTATAAATGAAAGTGTCCCTTCACTGGCAAATAATGAAAAGAGAGAATAATCTAAACCTAAAATAGTATGCACATAAAAGGGTAGAAAGACCTTGTAAATACTTGGGAACAGTTAACTTACATGGGCTACAGTTGCTTACATGGGTAAAGGAGACAGGAATACTAACTTGGGATGAGTGAATGTGAAAGCAGAATGTTATATATTTTACAGTATTCTGTATTACTCAATTATTCAAATAATATCAGCTATCCATATACATTTTTATTTTATTTAAAAAGACAACCAAAAATCTGAAAATATATACTGAAAACAGTGTAAAAAATGTGACATTTATGGGCAACTGTAAAACACTTGTCAGAGACTAGTTTGTGTGTCCTTATTACTCTGCAGATTAAGAGGAAAACTTCTTGGTAGGAATGCAGCAATGGACATATGGAAGTGGTAACAGAGAAAAGAGGCTAAACCAAAAACACATTTGCAGTGGAAAAATCTCTGAACTCATCATCCAGCCCAGTAGATAAAAGAGAATTAAATATCAAGAGAGACCAGTTTTCTCTTGAGTAATGATTTACAACTGATACTAATGGCTTATAGATGCTGTTGACACACTTTCTTAAGACGATATTTTTTATTTCCATCTTCACTGGCTGAGTTTGAGATGATGAAGGAGATGCTCAGATACTGCTATAGCTGTAGTCAGCATTACAGCCCGAACTGCAAACATTGAGGTGAGAGGCTGGACTGCTTCATTATTGAGTATAAACATAAAAGTTCCATATATGAGTCCTTGTAGAAGAGGATCAAATGAATAAAGACCAAAAGACTGAGCACTAACCTTTAGAGTCAAGAAAGGAACTGAAAAATAGCAATGAGGACAGAATAGATAAAAATATTGGATGTACGGTCAGAGAACTCAGAGGTAGGAAACATTCCAAGCAATGCTGAAAGGCTAGCAATATTATATTTTTATAGTGATGTTGAAGATGAGTGTATGAGAAAACTTGTCCAATTAGATTGGAAGTAGTTACTAGTGACCTAAGTAAGAAATTTTCTGTTAATATCCATTTCCCTTTTTAGGAAAAATTATAATGTATTATATATGTGTGTGTGTGTGTATATATATATATATATATATATATATATATGCGCACACTGCCCTGTATATGTAAATATGCTATACATATTAAAAATATGTTCTGTGAGAAGTTAATACGGGCAAGTGAATTGAGCGGATAATAAGCAGGCGGTGAAACACAAATAGCTATCAAGTATATGAAGAGATCCTCAAGTTCATTTGTAATCAGAGAAATGCAAATTAAAGAAAAATCATTTACCACTTTACAACCATCTGATTGGCAGAAGCTAGAAGTTGAATGAGGGTAATTATTAGTGGGGATGTGCAAAAGGCAGACTTGCTTAATCTTACTGAAGAACCCTTCAGGAGTACTCAGATTGTAACTGGATAGACTCTGTGACCCACCAGTCCTATTCCTGGGTATACAGAGCAAAATATTCTCTTGTGGGACAATGAAGGGGTCTTGATGGCAATTGTGTCACCAAGGAGAGTTTAGAGGATGCCATGGTGTAAACAATGATATTGATTTTTTTCACAATGCCAGTGAATCCCAGGTGGGCAGGTTAGCCTTGCTCCTTGTATCTATTAAGACTGTGAAGTCCCACCCATCTTTAAATCTCTTGGTTTCTGTGAAGAGTGGATAGGTGAGTTTCAGAGGTTTCAGTTCAGCAATTAAATACACTAAGCCAGAAGTGACCCCTTCAATGTTGATCCACCCTACTTAGCCACAATTTTATGACATAAATGATCAAGGACTACAGTCACCCTCCCATACACTCACATCTGGACTGTTGTGGGCTACATGTCTTTGTGCCCCTTAAATTTACATATTCAGCGCTCTCTGCATTGTGATGAAATTAGGAAGTGAGGTCTTTGGGCAGTAACTGGAGTCAGCCCAGAGACCTCTGACGAGAATAGTGTGTTTATGAAGAGGCCCAAAATGTGATGGCTACAAAGCCAAGCACTTGGCAGTCTGCAGTCTGAAAGACCCTTTATAGAACCTGGCTATGCTGACACCTGGATCTCGGACATCCAGCCTCCACAACTGTGTGAAAGTTTTGTTTGTTTGTTTAGAAGCTACACAGATGGTAGTAATTTGCTAAAGCAGCTGAACTTAAGACCAGAACTACCTATGAACAATTCCAAAGTTTACCTCCATGCAATTCCCCAAATTAGAAAAGACAAGGCCAGTGTAACTTTGTGGTAGCAGATACATAGTAAACTTAAGAATTAAAGTTTTCATCTCAGTCATTTTTGGAATTTTGGGAAACTAGAATATTTGTGTGGGTTTTCTATGTAATACTATGCAGCAATTAGAAACAAGAAGCTAAAATGCACACAAGAAAGTGAGTAGGTATTGAAAATAAATTCTGAGTAGAAAAGGCAACATAATAATGAGATTTTAACCCAGTATTTATATAAATCAAATGTGCTGATGCTTCTCAACTAATGATGAATTTACAACTCAATAAACCTATAATGTTAAGTGCATTTAATATATTTAACCCACCCAATATAACAGACCAGCAACCTAGTGAGCTGTAAAGTATCAGTTGTTTACCCTCTTGATTGGTGGCTGACTGTACCTTACCACAGCTGCTCCGCACCATGACAGAATACCAGAACACATAGAACTAGTTTAGGAAAGGATACAATGTCATAATTTTATTGTTTCTGTGTTGTTTTGATTTTGTCTTCATTGTTGTTTGGTTAGTATTTTTTAATCTTTGAAATAAAAGAAAGAATTACATTACTACTGGTTGCACATGGATTTTGCAACACAAAAAGTCAAAACATTCTACATTGAATATACATAAGTTTGGGACTCTATATATCTGTAGTAGGCAATAACACAAAGAACTATGTAAATTTAAGCGTACATATCAGACACCTTTATGTTAAGGATCCATGCAGGAGAAGAAAGAGAGCAAGGCTATGCAAAGCGGGAAGAAAGAAATAGATACATAAATAAAACAGAAGAGTATACTGTACTGACCACAGATGGGTGACTCTCATCATGAATGGAAAACTATGGTTAGTTTGGTCCTTCACATGAAATTATTCACAAAAATATGCAGCTTACATATAAGAGAAACCATTATAAAATTAATGTGCATTTAGACAGAACTAGACAAATTTAAATCAGTGACGAAGTTAAGCAACCTACAAAGCAGGATTACCTGTGGGCGTCAGGAGCATTCTGAGGATTACAGCAACATGTGGACTATCTTCAAACTGAGGCAGAAGCAACGAGGGCCATTACCAGTTGGAATCACCAAGTGTAGCTAGTCGATAAGAGAAACTAAAAAATGATGTGGAATCAATCTGCATTTGAGGAAATATGTACCTTTTCGGTTACCAAAATCACAGGAGATGAAAGTTCTAGGAATGATAGTTCAGGATAAATCAAATTATCAGCAACTGCTTGCTAAAACCGTTAAATATCTGAGCGTTGTAGTACATGTCTGTAATTCCATCACTGAAGAAAGCTGAGGTAGACAGTTCAGAAATTCCAACCCCACCTGTGCAACTTAGCATGACCCAAAATTTTTTTTAAAACTCTCTTTCTAAGCTAGGGTCTTGCTCTGCAGTTCACGCTGATCTGCTCACTTTGTAGCCCAAGTCTTGAACTTGCAACGATCCTCCTGCCTCAGCCTCCCAAGTGCTGGGATTACAGTTGTGTGCCACAATGCCTGGCCAAAATAAAAAAAGACTGGGAATGTCTCTCAGTGGTAGAGGAGCCTTAGGTTTGATTCCCAATGTCAAAAAAATTTAAAATATGTTAAATTAGTTCTTTTGATTTTCAAAGAAGTTGTGTTTGCTAACGTAGACAGATGTGAAAACTCTTAATACATGCAACATGCTCCCTCCCAGTGGTCATAAAATGTAGGCTAACTCTCCTTAGTGATCTGGCAATAACTCCCCAGCTCCATCTTTGTGTAATGCTGGACTTCTCTGCAGTCCAATTGTTATGATGTGTATCGCCTTGTCTATGATTCAATTCATGTCAATATGGACCATCAGCTTTTCTTCCTTTTAAAAGTGAGCAGTTATGTGGTGCTACTTAACACGATCACAGACTACCCCAACCTTGTCGGAACTTGAGGTCCATCTATCACTCTTCCTGTCCCTACTATGTCTTCTGTAAAACCAGACAGCATAACACACACAGATTGCCTAAGGATGTTTTGTAATTCTCATTCTCTTCTGGTTGCATGTCCAGATTGGAAGCTTCAGTGAATCTTGATATATAGCAATATCTTGATCTATAGCAACACTTTTGGAGAGCCTATTGTTGAAGACCATGCCCTACATTACATTATCTTATACATTATTTTGTCATTTTTTAAAACGTGCTTTTATTTCTGCATGTAGGATCTTTTCAAATTTCCCGATCAAAGGGAAGAAAGTTAAAATTAGCAAATTGACAAAGTTGAAGTGTTGCAAAGGCTGGAAGTGATTTTTGTGGTTAGCCAAGGTTTCACAGTTGTCTTCTGGGAAAGGACGACCTCTATTTTATAGATCCAGAACTTGATGCCACGTAGAAAATATGCGCAGACAAAGGATGAGAGGAGAAAGGGCCAAAGGACACATTTAAAACATGGGCTGTAAAAGAACTTATTATTTATTAGCATTTTGAATAATTTCACTCTGTTTAAGGGTTTTTAGTAAAACTAAGTTAATTCTCACATTTATGCAGACTTGAGTGATAATTCATTAATATTGGGCTTTACTCTTCTTCAGGATTCAAAATAATATTGACATCAAAAAATATGCTATAAGCTAGAAATGCATATGGCTCACAGAGAAGATTATAATAAACTAATATTGATTTCTGCTGAGGTGAAGATCAAGGTAAGAATCAATCAATATTTTTCCATTTCAATAATATCTTAATATCACCATCATCAAAATCCTGTGAGTTTGATTCCTCATGCTTCCACTTCATGGCCTCTGGGGAATTCGAGCGTTCTCTGGAGAAAGCAAAGAACTGTTTGTCTATGACCCCCTCACACCCCTGTTTGGCCATCTTCCTGCTTCTGAATTCAGAGTCCTGTCCAGTGTTCCTGGCCAGGAATGAGTGACTCGGCAACAAAAGAGAGATGCCTCCCTTTTAAATGATTCCTGCTTCAGATTAATAGTAATTATCCTCCTCCTAGAAAATTTAGGAAAAACAAAGGGAAAACAAAACTGGAGGAGAGTGCTAGTGAAGGAACAGAGAAGAGTAGGTTAGTCACATTTCCACATACTCTATTCAAATGCTACAGAATTTCAATCATAGATTTTTAACAAACCTTTTGTATGCACTGCTGCCTGAAAAAGAAACTACAAAACAGTGGTGGATTTTCTTTCCACTACTACTATGGCAATGACGTTTAATTTTGAGACTTTAGATTATTTTTTTATTTTTCTTAAATGTTAGTTTTATTAGTCCATGTTTGCAGTACCCATGATCCCATTCATCCCAGGGAACTGGGACCTGCGATCGCACCTTCAGTCTTTATCTTTTCTTTAATCTTCTTCCCCTGTTTATATTTTTAACATGTAGCTGGAAATATTTCCCCTATTAAATGACTGTATTAAGAATCAAACACAATTTGTTCTTTTCTCTAAGTTTTCTTCTTTAATACTACATCATAAAATCATTCCTATTTTATGGGAATATTTCTCAAATTTAAAAAATACGCAACACACCCATGCACAACCCCCTCGGTACAGACACCAGTGGAAAGCCCCAGCGCCTGCCTCCTACGCTGCCTTTACCTTTCTCATCTGTCTTTCCTTGCCTCCGTTTGAAAACAAAAATGAAACCATAGATTTTCAAGGCTGTGCTGTAGCAAGGCCTTGCAGTCCCTCTTATGTGCAGCCAATGATTTTGCCTTATTCTTTAGTAACAGAAGGGTCAAATCACAAAACTCTCAGAGCTAAAGTTCCCTTACAGACCGGCTCTGCTTGCTCATGTTTGATATGAAGCATTCAGAAAGGTTGATGCTACCACAGAAGCTGTGCAGGAGCCAGGAATAGACCAGTGTGCAATTCATAAAAATAACATCCATGGTTTGCAACTTGTTTCATTTTCCAAACATGAGATTGAACTTTTACGTTTCTATTAAAAGGGAATTTTGAAAACGTTGAGATAGATTAAGAATGGAAGAAAGAAAAAAGACATGGAAAACAGTTGCTATATTTCGATTGAATTGTACTCCTCAAAATAGAGAACATTTCTTCGTGTCAAGTACGAAATTATAATTTTCAGTCCATTTACATGTTTGTCCCAGGTGACTTGTTAAAATAAAACTCACCTTCTCTGTACTCATCTTTTTCATTTTCCTGACTTGGTCAAAAAATTTTTTATCAGCATGGCTGATAGAACAAGACTGCTCTTAACCCCAGGCAGCCCGTATCAGAAAGTAGGAAATTATGAAACTCCCTTCCTCAATATTTCCTTTAGCTCAAGACAGAATGGACAAAATTCACTAAGAAGGAACTGAGTTCAAATCACATATTCTCCTCAAACACCTTACAAGCTCGGTGTGCTTCTATTAAGAAACAATCCGCAAAATCAAGCAGACAAGTTTGACTTACATTGAAATGAACACGCAGAAATCTTTCCCGGCAGGGCAGGTATCAGTACCTTTCTTCCGTGGATCTCCCACCAGCTCTGCTGCTATCTTACTAGCGGTAGGATTAGGAAACCAGACGGCTGCCATCTCGCTGGGTAAGTGCATTGTAACTGAGGGCAAGGATTCATAAGCTATCAGAGTAAACTTAATTTCTGCTCATCTCTGGATATACCAATCGAATTTCTGGAATAAGCATAGTGAATTAGGATGTTTTTTCCTAACATCGTGATTTCCTTGCCATTTATGTAGAAGTTTGCTCCCTATGATCCTAAAGCAGAAAAGTACTTTATCTAATCAATTCCATTTTACTTATTAAAATAGACAACATTATAGGTGGAACAAAATAAGGCATAGATAAACAAGAAATATCAGGGAGCAGAACCAGGTGTTTAGGAATAAACAATGTGAACTGCTGCACAAAAACCTGAAAAAAGGTTCTTAAAAGTGAATTAACTCTTTCTAATTTAATTTCTAAAGCAAATTTTATAGTTGTCTTCTTCAAAACAATTCAACTTCATCAATGTATGTTACCTTCCTTAAATGCAAAAGACATGGTGTTAACATTTTTTTAATGTGGTATCAGAATTCAAACTCAGGATTTTGTGCTTGCCAAGCTGCCATTGTGCCACTGAGCTACATCCCTACCTTAATTTCTATCTGGAAGAAAATCATGAGTAAAAAAACAATCACCCTATATAGGGCAATATTGCTAACTTTTTACTGGATGACATTAAATTTAAAATTTTAGAAAGGAACTACTTCATTGGCTAAACATATGTTGAACTTTTACCATGTAATGAACAAGATAAAAACTGCCTAGAAGTTTCTGGTCTGGTAGCATGTCTGGTAGACAATATACAAATATTAAAAATAACATCCACTGTTTGCAACTTGAGATTGAACCAACAAATTGCATGGGAAATCACTTTATTAAATAAGTCCTGTGATGACCTCAGACCAAAAACACTCTGGGAGATTTGATGTTTATATACATATGAAATATATATCTTTGTATTAATTAAAGTATTTCATAGATAAATCCACAATTGGATATTATATTAGGAATTATAGTTAAACAGTAGGTTGTAAATTAACTTGGAAGGGATAGGCTTTCTGGGAAACCAGGAGTGTTTGGGAACAGTACTGAGGCTATAAATCTTGGTCTCTGTTGACAAAGTATCTAAAATATAGACTCAGCTTGTTAACAAAGTCTCGTACAGACAAGTGTGGATGTTTCTTTTGCCAGTCTGTCCTCTTTTCAATGCTTTTACTGTTGCTCTCTTAAGTGAAAGGACATCTCATCATGGAGAGTTGTTTATGCAGCAATAAGAAGTCATGAACAGTAAACAGAGAAAAATCACCAAGGCCAGGATAGGTCCTGAAACAAGGTTTAGATAGGAGGCCAGGGAGCAGAATAAACCTTTCAGTTATATGCACTAGCTTGGAAAGGCTACACAGTGTTTGTAGTGTTCTGAGGAACAGGAATGGAAAGAACAGGATTAATCTGGATAATCCCCTAACATAGTTTCCACCTAAAACCATGAGTGTGTAATCAGAAGCCCTCTTTCTACTCCAGTAAGGGAGCATTACAGGGATGATGACTGAAGAATTTGTTTACTCCAAATTTGCAGTGGTTTCTATGGAAAAATAAAAAATGTCAAAAAGTATCAGCCTTTCAAATCATATTACAATTGAAGATGTGCTTTGATAACATTTCTGAGAATTTGAATATTGTTACAACAGTTTAATCTGAATTTTTATCGTGTCAAAATAATATCTGAAAAACACTCAAATGGAACAGTAGGAAGGCTACTTGCATGTCTGCATTTTATTAAAAATTAAACTTCTATCTTTATTTTCAAAATTAAGCGGAACATATTCATTGTTCTGATTTCTATTTATTCCTTCTTGACAATATTCAAACAAGTATTTTCTGTTATATTATTATAATGATACAGTTAATTCTTGCTATATTCAAAAAGCTTTGGGTGTTTGGCATATTTCCTATGTCCTATAATCTTTCCTTTTATTCTTGTTACCTAAATAAGGATAATTTTTCAGATAGAATAAAATATCTTAATATAAATTTTATCATTTTAGTGACTGCTAGAGACTATTATACTTTAAGAAAGTTGGAGATAAATCTGTAATTATTGTTTTATAGATTTCTATCAGTCCATAAAACAGACTATATAGATTAGATATATAACAGTAATTGTCAAGTCATTTTTATTACTATTTCCATAGTGTTTTTTTCAATAAATATAGTGGAATTGGTTAAAGTAAATCAACTGTAATACAGACATTTTTATACTATTACATCATACTAACAAATTAAATCAGAATAAGAACTTTGTTACTTTTTGGTGGTTCGGATATACAAAAGAAAAGGGTAATAAAATCAAATTCAGTCAACAGAGGCAAGTTGTTGTGGAAACACCATGGGTTGAGATGTCAGACTTGGGTTCTACAGTGATAAGCACATGCATTTGGAAATAGCCTCTACATTTTTTTATTTGCTTTAATGACTTTAGTCTATTGATATTTAAATGACCAGATAATTTATTTCATGGCTGCTAGATATGCAAAGGAGGAGGTAATAAGGAAAGGAAACAGGAGTGAATGCTGGGCAATTGCTTGAGTTTTAGCTATTCCTGGGTGAATTACTGAATAACGGCACCAATGTACAAGCATTCATAGTTGTCTGCAGACCAGTCTGGTTGGAAATTATGTAAGTAAACACAAATGAGCAGGGAAATGTTAATGCTTCCGCAAGTTGTATTCCCAGCATGCATTCCAAGTCAGGCATGTTTGGGAGTAGAAAGTAAAGATGATATAATTATATCTGAAAAGAACTCTGGCAAACTAATCAAAACAAGCAAGAATTTTCACAAATAGAACCACTTACTTCTCTAAGACTGGCTGTTGAAGCACTTAAGTATATTGCATTTGGCAGCGATCAGGGCCTAAAAGGCTTTCACAAATTTCCATTAATGAGGATGTCTTTCATTTCAGGGATGTACACCTTAGGAGTAAAAAGAGGAGACATGAGGAAAAAGTTCTGTAATTCAGTTTTCAATGTATTACAGCTTTATGACCATAAGAAAATGAGTAAAGTTATATGATAGTGATGATGAATGCAAAAATTGAGGCCAATTTATGGCTTGAGACATGAAGACAGTACAGATTGCGGATTCACAGTCTCAGCGGAGATTGAGGAAAAATTATCTTTATAAAGTAATCTTGGGCATTGATGTCGAAGCCTTTACATTTGTAAGACTCTGCTTGTTGTAAGTGTGGTGATTAATTCTGGTTAACTTAAATAGGCCAAGTAGTTCTCAGACAAAACATAACTTCACAGTGTGTCTGTAAGGGCAGTTCTAGCTGAGAGGAATGGTTGTCTGTGGGCTCAGTAAATGAGATCACCTCCCCAATCTGGATATTCTTCATTCAATACACTGAAGGCCTGAGCAGGACAGAATAAAGAGGAAGGAACAATTCACTCCTATTTGGTTTTTTTTTTTTTTTTTTTTTTTTTTTATTGCTTGCTTTACCAGTGACCTGGGACAACTCATCTCTTCTCCTGACCACAGACTGGGATTTGCATCATTAGCTCCCCACGCCCAGCTAGTTTGAGTTTTTTAAGGAAACTCCTCAATCATTAGCATAATGGTTCTGCTACTTTGCATTCCCACCAATAATATAGAAGAGTTCTTTTTTTCCTCGTAGCCTTGCTCGCCTTTGCAATTGTTTTATTTCTTGGGGGTAACCGTGCTTTCTGGGGTAAGATAGTGTCTCAGTGTTGCTTTAATTTGCGTTTCCCTAACAGGCAGAGATGCTGACTGTATCTCCATGTATCAATTGGCCATTTGTACTTCTTGTGAGAAATGTCTGTTCATTTCAGTGGTCAATTTTTCAATCGTCTTTTTTATTTTCTTGGGGGGTCTAAATTTTTCTATTGTTTGTATATTCTAGATATTAGTTCTCTTTCTATATTAGTTTCCTGGGACTAGCTAGTAGTACTTTTTCCCATTCTGTGGGTTGTCTTTTCACGCTATTGTTTGTTCTTTTAATGTGCTGAAACTTTGTAATTTGATATGATCCCATTTGTTCATTCTTGGTATTATTACTTATGCAGTTGGTAGTCTATTCAGAAAGCATTTGCCTACACCTGTCTTGAAAGTTTTACCTGTTTTATCCTCCACCAGAATAAGTGCTTCTGGTTTGTCATTCAGACCTTTAATTCATTTTGATTTTAGTTTAGTGCATGGCTAAAGATGTGAGTCTACATTCAATCTCCTGCGTTGGGAGTACCAGTATTTCCAATCATTTGCTAAAAACACTGTTTTTCCTCTAGTGAGTGTTGTTTAGCCCAATGTCAAAGATCAGATAACTGAATTTGCCTGGGATTGTTTCCACATCCTCTGTTTTGTTACGTTAATCCTCTTGTCCTTTTTTGCCAATATGATGCTGATTTTATAAATGTAACTTAGTAGTATAACTTGAATTCTCAGATTGTGGTGCCACCTGTTGCCCAGGATTGCTTTTGTTATTCTGAGTTTCTTCTGGTTCCCTTCAAATTTTAGGATTACTGTGTCCAGTTCTGTGGGGAATGTTGATATTTTGACTGGGAGTGCATTGCATCTGTGTATCAGCTTCAGAAGTACAGCCATCTTGGCAGCCCTGGTTCCTATCCAGGACCAGGCTCTGCCTTTCCGTACCGTGGCACCCTCTTTGATCTCCTCTTTCTGAGTACTGTAGTTTTCTGTTGCAGAGGCTTTCAGTTCCTCGAGTAGGTTAATTCCTAAGGTTTTAATTTTTCTTGATGCTGCTGTGAATGGTATTGTTTGCCTCATTTCTGTCTCGACTAATTCATTATTGAGTATAAGAATGCCCCTGATTTGTATCCACCTTAGAACTGCCTTTGCTGTGCTCCGTAGGTTTTGTCATTGTGGTGGGCGTGGAGCTCGATTGCCTCCCCAGCTGTTCCCTGTGGAGTAGAAGGGACACCCTTTGGAGTCAAATCCCATACTGTTTTTGCAGTCTATAGTGGCTACGGGCTCTTTGTAGAACTTCCAAACCTGGACCAGAGACAAGGTTCCCTACCCGTTACCCACAGTATAATTTCCAGACTGCTTCATTTCTTTCTCTGTGCTGTGGTCTATATCTCCAACTTTTCTGGAATTTTTTATTTTCCTGTCAGTTCCTTCCTCGCTACTGGAGATCTACTTCGTTTTTCACTTTGCCCACATTTTTTTTCCAGGCTTCTGTGTTCTAGTCCTCCAGCAGGTGAGTTTTGTTGCACACCACTTCTCCATCATTGTTTCACTTGAGACATTTATTTAAAAATGAAGATTTCAGAACTTATCATAGCTCAGCTGCCTATTTATTTCTTAGAGTGACTCGAATTTGGGAAACAGTTTATACATTATATAGAGACACAAGAATTAAGAGTTATGGGGCTGGGGATACAGCTCAGTGGAATAAATGCCTGCCTGGAAGGCAGAGGTCCTGAGATTGATCCCCAGTACAGAAAAAAAAAAAAAAAAAAAAGAATTAAGAAGATATATTTTATATTTGAAAAGCCAATTTTGTCAGTAGCATTTGAGGAGTTGATTTATCTAGAAAATGTATTCCAGTGATAAATTTGATTGAGAATAAGTTTTAATTGAATTTATAATATTAGTCTGCTAATCACTGAAACACATTAAACTCTTTAATAACTAGGAATTTCCAGAATGGTGAGTGATTATAGCAGTGAATGATAGTTGCAATAGCTCAGTTGTCAGAAAAAGCACTATATGAAAATATTCATAAAAACTTTTGACAACTTTCATTTAAAGAGTTTAATTAAACGATATTGAAAAATGTCCCTGTGTCTTTTGGCTCAAGTTAGATTAAGAGTTTTAAACAGTTACTTTTACTAAAAACAGTTTAAGATTAAATAACAAAATATAGTTTAATCTGTGTATGTTAAGATTTGAGAAAAACTGTTTTGAAGTTAAGAACATATACACCTCTTGATTTCAGTCTACTTATATCATGGCTTCTTGCTCACTTTCACCCCCAATAGAACCTTAGGATAAGGTATGTTTGAAGTGTTCAAGATTCTTTGCAATAGTTTGGGATTTAGATGAATCACTTGCCTTGATGAGTGGTCCTAAGCTTATCTTCCTATCATAACATCCAAGCAGTGTGCTTTCCTACTCCTTACTGAAAATCTTCTCATATTCATATGTATGATCAGGCTTATGTAGATGCACACACACACACATACACACACACACACGCACACACACACACACACACACACACACACACGCACACACACATATGTCAGTGGTATTTCTGAAACCTGTGACCATTGCAACTGCCTGAGAGATCACATCTGCTTTAACATCCGGGGCCACATATCCTTCTCGTCATCTCACTCAAAACTTAATTATAAAGAGCAGTACAGAGGCTCACAGATTTAAAGGAGGGCAGTTGTATCAGGAAATCAAACAAATACAGTAAGAATTATAGCAATGTCTGTCAATGGATTTTTAGAATCCAACTTTGTTTTGTAAATTAATGGTGCCTATAATCTGCCAGAAATTGTTCCAAGGAGTTAATAAATAGTATAACTGAACTAAACTATCCCAAGCACTACACAACATTACTATGACATATGTTTTACAAATGAGACAGAAAGAATGAAGAAAATTGTCCCAAATAACAAAACAACTTTGTGGCAGGAGTTGGATTCGAACTCAGGAAAACTGGCTCTAAGCTTTTAGTAACTATGAATTGTTGCCACTCTTTGGATTATTTAGTGCCAACAAAGTTAGTGGGACATCCTTGCTATCTATGTACAAATTTACCACTTCATAAGAATGTCTTTCTACAAAGTGTAGGGTATCTTCAGGATATTTGGCCACATGTTGTATGACAGTATACATTATAGTACACTCATGTGTACCCTCCATGCAACATGAAACAAACACACAGACTCCATGTAACGTGAAAAAGTGTCTCTGTTCTTGTGTTTCCC
Source organism: Dinomys branickii (assembly GCA_004027595.1). Taxonomy (NCBI): domain Eukaryota; kingdom Metazoa; phylum Chordata; class Mammalia; order Rodentia; family Dinomyidae; genus Dinomys; species Dinomys branickii. The sequence goes on from PVLD010018914.1 coordinate 32,477, forward strand.
TGTGAACTGCTTTAAGAAAACCACATGCTAGATACAACAGCCCATTTGAAAAATAGATATAATTTAGATTGAAAAACAGACTTGTCTCCAGAAAAACACATAGAAGACTATACAGATAAAGCTAATTTAAATGTTTATGGTCACCATCTTAAACCTTGTCAAGCTCAGTGATAGAATACTTGGGGCCCACAAGCTGGTAGTTGAATATCTTCATTCTGTAGGAAGTGAGAAGTGTCCTCTTACATTGTGACTTCACCTAGAAAAAAATATATATATAATATTCATATATATAATCATATGCATCCTTATCTCTTACCCTATGGTTTACATGAGTGATAGAATACTGCATGAAGAAAGAAAATTACTCATTTGGCATCAGTTATAAAGTAGCCATACAATTAAATCTATAAATTACCATACTAAAGAGAAGAAATGCTTTTAAAAGAGTTGTGAAGAAATGCATGATTCTACTCAATGGAATATAGTTTTTAAAATCTAACTCCAAAAAGATCTTTCTCCTTCTACAAAGGTGAGAAGGTATAGGAAATATCAAAATATGGATGGTATAAAACATTGAAAACAACCTGGAAATGGGACAGAGAAAAAATATTTATTGATCAAGTAAACTATCTAAATACATGAGCTTCAGCAACCAACATAAAGAAACTATCCATTAGGTTAAATAATTTGTTCCTCTTATGTATTTTTAAAGAAAACTCCACTTAGTTTGCCACTATATTTATTAATTTTATGGGTGTTTTTGGTTGTGTTGAGTCAAGCTTTCCTGCTAAACTCTGAGTCTCAAGGAGGTAGAGATAACATCCATTATTACAGTGTCATTGCATCACCATATTTGCACTTGTCATTATGGAATTTATATTATTGGGTAAATTTTACATAGGTACAGTACATAAAAGAAACTTTGGCCTCCAAGTAGAGATAATGCTGACAGTCTAAAAAATGACAACACTTGCTTGGCAAGTATATGAGTTTACCAGCTGTTACCTAGGACTAGATGACTTGCATGCTGTAGCTTTACCAAAGTTGCCAACTCCCCTTTGCAAACTACTGTTTTCTATAGAGCACTAATTAAAACAACAAATGATGGAGAGCATATAGTGAAAAAGGAACACTTCTACAATTTTGGTGTTGTGTAAGCTAGTAGAATCAGTATGGAATTTAGTATGAAGAATCCTTAAAAAAAACCAAAAGTAGAAATTCCACTTGATCCAGCCATACCACAACTAGCTCATGGAGAAACTGTATTCAGCAGTGAACTAATTCCCATAAGAGTTCTGAGTTGAATGTGCTGTTGGAAGGTGCGGGTCTAGTCAGGAGCTGTGTGTCTCCAGGAGCAGGGTGTGACCGGAAAGGTAGAACTCTCTTCACAGCTCCTCCCTTTGGGCCCTGCTTCCTGGTTCCCCCAGGAAGGTCAGTTGTCCTCCACCATGCTCATCCACCAGGCTATTTCTCCCTTGCAGACAGTTAGCCAGAGGCTGTGGACATGAGCCAAAATAAACCTCTGTCTTAACTGGTAGGTGTCAGGTCTTGTGAGCCAACTACAGGAAAGTGACTGAGACAGGTAATTTGAAACAAGTACCATTTGAAAGTGTGAATGAATAAATACATTAATGTATTTTTCAGAATTCATAACAATTGTGCTGAGTAAGATTACAGTAATTTAAATAAACTTCAAATGATTTTTTTATTCTGATTAGTGGTAAGAGTTCATACACAGGAGCTGCATCTTTAAACTGTTATGGTATTTATCGCAAATGTGCTTCAGAAACTCTTGTATTGAAGGTCTCCAGTGCTGCACAGTTCGGAAGTGGGGTTTGGGAGGTTTTTGGGTCATGAGGGCTGGAAGAGTATCAGTGGGTTAATGTGCTGGGAGGAATCTGAAGAAAGGGGCACTAGTGGGAGGAAGTAGGTCATTTGAGGGTTTGCACTTGCAAGATATACTTTGTCCCTAGACCCTTCTATTTTCTCTGCTTTGCAGTTACCACGAGGTGAGCAACTTTGCCCCCTCAGACACACCCTCCCTGGTGTTTGTAGCCCTGTGAGAATAAACTGAAGCCTCAGAATCCAATGAAACATACAAACCAAACTACAATAGCAATAGCAAAAAACAAGAATACAAGAGGAGAAATCCAACTCCAAAAAGAAAAACTACACACACACACAAGAAAATGAAGGCAGAGCTTATTTGATTGGTCACATCTTATTTTTTACTAACATCCACGGTTGAAGAGGATTTGAAAATATCACAGGCCCAGCTGTATACCACCTATGCTTTGGATAAGTAATTTGTACTTTGTTTAAATGTGTCATAAACTCTATTTATTTCATAATCCAAATGCAGGTATATTTATTTATAATCAATTGTCTGATTATTTTCATGAACTCCAAGTTAAGAAACTGAACCTTGCACTGTTCAAAATGGATATTAGATGTACTGAATTTTTAACTGTTGCATTGACCTTTATGGATCTTATAAGGAGCAGAGATTTACACTCCTCAGAAAAGTCTCTTACATAGGCTTATTTTAACTGATGAGTGCTGTAAATTACAAGACCTACAGGGTACATGAAACGTTGCACATCTAAAAGCGGCTGCTAAGTAGCTTCATGTAGTTCTTATTGTGGCTGAGATGCACATTTGATAGTCCACTTACTTCCTCTTTCACAAATCAGAAGCTATTGGGAAGCATACCTTGTTTAAGTAATTTTGTTTCTACCAATTGTCACATATAATAATAGTGTCAACATGAGTGATGCTTTCTAACCTTTAGTACTCAGTTCTAACAAAAACTATGTGTTCCTACTACAAGGATGCTCTCTGTCCAGTTGCTGGACCTGCCCTGCCTCAGTTCTTCTGACCATGGTTTTTGTCTTCTTGCAGGCTGAATAAATAATGAAGCCTGGCATTCTCTCCACATAGGGAGAACAACGTATTGCATTTCCAAGCCCAGGATGATTTTGAAATAGTGAAGAGAAAGCAGACAGCCATCTATATTACTAGGACAAAATTGACTACGGAGATCAATAGAAATTATAATTAAACTGTGGATATTTATCCCTCTTCAAGCCTTCCATTTCTCAAATATTTAAATGATGACTCTGCAATATGACTTTCACTTCATCAGCGTCTCCACAGAAATTGGAAATTACAGTATGTGATACAATTAAAATGTATATCCACAACCACTCAGAATAATCATGGCTAATTAGAAATTATGAATCATTAAAATAACATGGCTTTCTGTCAGTACGTGTGCAAAGCAGATTCTTATCTAACTTTCCAATCCAATCTCTGTAAATCTAAGGAGGTACATTTGTTACAATATTTCTATTAAGCCCCTCCATTAAGTAAATTATCATTACAGCCAAAGTTTAAAGGTTATCTGGACTAGCATACTATTCCACAAAGGTAATACATGTAATTAGCTGCGGTTAGATTCCACATTAAATTTTTCCACTGCTATTTAGTGGATTTTTAAAGACAAATAATTTATACAGTCTTATCAGGGTAGCTACAGTGCTCCTGAGGGAATTCGGAATATGTTTATCATAATAAAACCCTACTTGCTATTTTTTGTATCCATCATTAATTTAAAGGCTAACTGTAAAATCATCTAAATAATTGAGTTCATGCTTTCTGAAACATTCAGAATGCTCTGGGTAAAATTAAAATTTTAGAAAAAAAGAGAAAGAAAGATAGGTAGATTATGAAAATGTATTTGAAAATTAAAAACAGTTCATTACTTTTCCTTTACAAAAGGTTAAATATAAACCTTCAAGAAAAAAATGACTCAAAGTGTTTTGGTTCAAATAGTGTGGAAGTAAGCAGTGTTCACTAAGAACATCAGGTTTCCAGTTTTTGTGATGAATTCTCCATTTATGAGAGAGATAAGGGTGAGAAATCCCAGGAACGACTGCCCTGAAATAGATACTCTGTACAATTGTCAAAAGGGTCCTACATGTTCTTTGCCAGCCCAGAGTTCAGGCGGAGAACACACTGGTAGAGTTCATTTTAAGGCAGGATTACTATAACAGAGAGAAAAAAGAAAATTAAATTAAATTATGACCTGTTCTTTCTGAACAAACTGCAGATAGTTCCAGATAAATTACACGAAGGGAAGCTTAGACTTCAGCCTCCCTGAAAGGCGTAAGCCTGCTCCAAAGAGAATGTCATTGCCAAAGTCTCCACTCAGAATCCTAGAAGGAACTTGGTGTCAGACTATGAGGTCTAAAGACAGTGGCGGGCAGTGAAAGAGACAAGGTTCAGGGCCAGAGATGGCTGGGAGCAATTTGCACATAGATGTGTTTATCTAAAATTTTGCACTTACAGATACAGATTAAAAAGCTCATTGCCAAAGCATGTATTTTTCAATCAGTGCAGAGCTGATGTTGCCATCAATATGCGATGATTTTCAGGCAGTTGTCCCCTCCTATCAAAACCATCCCGGCCTGGTCCTCACGGTGGAGCTTGCTGAGTCTGGGACTCGGTAAACAGCAATGTTGCTTCGCAGGCTTTGCCAGTAATGGGTTGTGGTAGAAGACTAGAAACTTAAAGGGGCAGAAAAGAATTCATTCTTCTTTGTTTTACATTCTTTTCCTTTCAAGGTCACCTTATTCTCAGACTGGCATCTGCCTCATGTGTGGTGTGTGTTTCTCCATGTGATAAGACACTGGCACGTTCTCCTTAGGGTCCGAACCCCAACGCTGCTCCACGCTTGTAGATTTTGCTTTTTTTTAAATGAGTAACTCAATATTTTATTTTTCAAATTAACTAGTAAAATTAACATGTGATGTTCTATGTATGGTGTGGAACGGCTGAATAAAGCTATGTAATATATCCATTACTTCACATAGCTCTTCATGGGAAAAACACTGAAAATCGATTCTACTGAAAACCTAGCGATTTCCTATATAGACTACATTGTTTTAACTGCAATTGTCATGCAGTGCCATAGACCTCTCGAACATGTTCCACCTGAAATTTTGTATTCTTTGACCATTATCTCTAATCTGTCCACTTCTGCCAGTCTCCATGCTGCTCTTTGTTTGTTTTGGTTTGACATTTTTTTTTTTTTTTCGCTTTAAACAGTACAAATACCTCTTTATTATTTAAATATAACAGCAAAATATTTTTGGAAAAATAGTCAAACAGTGTTTATTTATCTAAAATGAAATAATAATAATAGCACAGAAAAATACACTACTTGAAGGAAAATGTTTACATACTTAAATCAGCAAACTGTACCTACAAAATTATTTCAAGTTACAATTATCT